>JALIZH010014665.1:0-60708 GCA_030522465.1 Rhipicephalus appendiculatus
TCTTAAAGGCGTTAGGAAGGGGATTTGAGAAAAATAATTACGCAAGTACTGTGGTTTTCTCATCAGCGTCCCCAGGAGCCCTCTAGTGCTATTTTCCGTGGGCACTGAGTTTTCAATTGTCTGAAATTAATACATAAGTTGACGATGCATCATGTGCTATTTTCATAGAGTTTCGGGGTAAACCCTGTATCGTGTTTATAGAGGGTGTCACATAACTGGAACCAAATATTTGCAAAGGAGTGCTTAACCTCAACTGAATAAAACCAACAATGGAGTTTACCGCCATGTGGATCTCATTATGCTAGTTTTATATTGTGCTTAATTTCTTAACTAGAATGAATCATGTCACATTTCTGCTATTCATTTTGGGGCCAAGTGTGTTTCTTTACGTTTTAGAGGGCATTCTAAAACGACAGATCTCTTTTTTGTGGAAAGGTGCATGCTACGTAGTGATTTTTCCGGTGTTTAAAGAAAGGGGGAGAAATATGACCACGTACGTTACTGCGCTCGTACGCTATTGCGCTGCAGCGCTCTCAGACGTGCTTCGAGCAAAACAACCGGCCGCAGCTTATACATCGACTCCCCAGCTCGTCAGCATTTCTGACCGCCAGCAAAGAAACACCATCATCCCTGAGGAACAATAGGCTGACGGTCCGCGCGCCGGTTGTTTCGCTCGATGCGTGTTTAAGAGCGGTGCAGTACAATAGCGCATGAGCGCAGTCATGTGGTTTTATTTGATATTTCACGGGATTTCTTTAAAAGCCAGAAAATATTCACCAAGCAGCATGTACGCCGCCAAAAAACAATTGCTTCGGTCGATTTTAAATGCGTTCTACGATGTGACGAAGCACACTCTGCCCTCAAGTGAATATTAAAAATGTTGCATAAATGACCATAGTAAATCAACCAACTAAGCGCAATATTTAAAATGCTATAACGAGCGCCACATGACGGTAAACAATATGTCATTGCTTTCATTATGTCAAGGTTAAACGCTTGTTTTCTTTCTTTTAAATATCTGGTTCTAATTACGTGAAAACCTCTGCATACTTATTCACCATCATATTTTATTGCGGAACTGCCTTGCTATTTGACTTAGGTATATTCGCTTTCCTCTTCTAGTTCCCTGTATAGTCCTTTTTTTGTGTTACTAAAAAGCAGGTAAGCAGGCTAGAAGTTGCAATAGTGTGAATAGCAGTGACATCCTTCGACACTTTTTGCCACGTACAATACATTTGGGAAGCTTCCGGGCGGCAGAAGTTCTATCGGAGAGGAAATGGTAAGATCGCACTTTAGTCAATATGTTGCTAACGAACATTTTGCGGTAGTTGATAGGTAGAATATGAAAAATCACTTCAGTGTATTTGTCCTCAGTGAACTGTGAGTGCTGACTCGGTAGTTATCGTCTTAACATTATGCTTCACAAAAATATCGCTACCAGCGTTGTTGCTGCTCTACATCTGTAGCCTGATGCGGTACTACGAAAACGGTAATACGCTTACGGACAAGCTAAGACTCTACACCGGTATTTGTGCAATCTTGCGGAGGCTTTTTATTGAAGTTCTTGCAATTAGACGGCAGCCTGCTACCTGGTCGCCAAGTAGAGCAGCGACACCCATCAAATACAAAAGTGTCAAGTAAACAAATGCCAATAAACTGTTTCGGAAGGAAGCTAATATACATTAAGCAAGAAAAACAATTTTCGGGATTCAAACTCATATTTCATTAAAATAGACAAATTTGGTAGCACTTTAGATATTTTCAAGCAAACACTTCTGTACATAGGTATTTGCAGCGTCACTATATAGACCTATAACAGGAAATTTACAATTGTATCGCAGTATCTTAAGATACAATTAGGAAGTATCGTATCGGATACATTCATTCCCGAAGTATCTTGTATCTGTATCTCCAATACTTCTTGCCCGAGTATCTTGTATCGTATCGCGATACAATTTCAAAGTATCTTTGCCCAGCCCTGCCTATGCTCATAAGTGAGTGTCCCAACATATAGAAAGAAATGTCCTATACGTTTCAATTGGTAATTGAAAGCACCATTATTCCTCATTACCTCACTGTATGTTGATAATAATCATGCAAGAGCAAGTGGACAGTAGCGAGGAATACGCGTAAAAGTATATTCTAAAGCAAACAAAGGCATCTTTGGGGCACAAGGTGCAATAATGACCTCAAAGTATATCTGATGCAAAACTACAAGTCGCTCTAGTTGGAAAACATTCATCTTAACGAATACGAAGTGCACCAGTGACCTAAAAATAACTGAAGCAAAACTGCGCCTCGGCCTAGTTGGAAAACACTCATCTTTTGCTCTCCTTGTCGATGTGAAGAAAGATAAGAACAAGCAGAAGTTGCGCTCGTGCTTGTGTTTCTTGTCCTTGTCCATGTGGTTTTTGCGCGTAGTCCTTAGATAAAATTAGTGGATATCAATGGGCTGATGAATACATTTAAACTGACCATTTTTGGTGACATTTTCACTGATGTTGTTAAGCATATGTCAGTAAAATAATGAGTGTTTCCCAATAGTCACTCACAAAATATATTTGTGATAAGACCTCACTTCAACTTCTCATGTTTATCTGAACTTGATTCCATGTGCCTCGGTTGAATTCAGACCTACTAAATCTCTGCTTCATCACACTGAGGTGTCAGAAATATGTATGCTGAAAACATTGCGATGATTTGCACCATTATCATCTAGATATTACCTGTTTTTTAAAGGACGCAAAGTTTTGTGCTAGCAATGTTTGCTGTTTCGTGTACCTTGATGTAGAGATATTCCAATAATTACAACGTGTTAAACTAATGGATGGCCGCCATTTGCTTCTAATCTCTGTTCACTTAAGTTCTAAGCCATTCTCGCTGCGATTGTTTTCCACGGTGATGTCGGACGGCCCGGGGCAAGAAAGAGCACAGAAGGGAGGAAAAAGATGCGGCACGAGCAATAAAATATGGAATGCAAGGTCTAGGGCTCGGATGCTAAACACACGAATTCTTTCTTGGGCCGACGTCTCCCCGCCGTCGCTCTTCCATGATTGCGAGCTTCAACGGCATCAGGGGAGTGGCTGTGCAAGTATCGCGGCGTTGTCAACGGCCACCGTCATGCAATCAAATATGCTGCTGAGCGAAGAACTGCAGGCCTCCGTGCCCTCTCTCACTCAGGTGGACTATAACGTTGCCTACCTGATGCAGAAGAACTTGGAGCTCGTCAACCTCAACAAAGAAATATTCGACCCTACTGACGACGATACTTACAAGAAAGAGCTCAATGCCGCGAACTACTACAACTGAAAGATGCCCTACGCCTTCTATCAAGCGCGGTTCTCTCTTCCAGAACATGCAAGTAAATCGATTGCAAAGAGTACTTCCAGGGCGGAGGCTACAATACCGAACAGCAGCGATTGGGGTGGTGCTGGTACCTCAGCACACAACTAGTTCAGTTACACTTCACCTCGCATAACGAAATAACTCCCAGTCAAGGAACCGTGCCGCGTCATCGGACAGCGGAACTGCCGAAACTACGGATGCCTACGTTTCCTGGCGCGCTTCGCGATTGGCAGTGCTTCTGAGGCCGCTTCAGTGCCATGATAGATGTAAATGATAAACGTTTGCAGATGCTGAAGTTTCAGCACCTGCACTCAAAGTTGAGTGGTGCAGCCCAGGGTGCAATCGGATGTATTCGACTAATTGTAGGTAATTACAACATCACGATCAAGACATGGACGAAGCGATTTCGTTGACGCGACTAGCTGATCAACGAGCCCGTTGACCACCTCCTGGCCTTGGCACCAGTCCAGACTTCGGCAGATGTTCAGAAACTTCGACTGCTCTACGACATGGCCCACTTTCAAGTTTCCACATGGAGCCTTTTTGGCGTCTTTCGTGACCAAAAATCACAGCATATCCACGAAGTGAATGATGGTGAGTGGGCGAAGCTCGGAGGAATCATTCGGGTAAACGTGAATCCCCCGTACATTGCCCACTCGATCATGCAAAGACGTGACAACACGTGTCACGTGTTTGCACGATCCTCGGTTTTCGATCATGAGCTAGGCACAAGCATCGCCGACTTGTGTTCCGGGCGCTCCCAGCCTCAGCGACAACGCCAGTTCGCGTTCCACGACAGAGGAAGACGATCCCATCTACTCAGACACCGAAGTCCACACCAGTGCTCGACGCAACGCCTCGCCTCCGCATGCATAGCCCCAGAACGCTGCTGTGAGTTGTAAAAGCCACGCGTCCTTGGCTATGGGTTGTGTCGCCGTGAGTACCGGAGCCGCCGCATGCTCCGCGACACGGTGCTCGACTCCGAGTACCGCGTCGGCCCGACGATCCCAATTATAACAGAGCCATCTATCCTCTTTAATCGTCAACTATACAAAAACCACTAACGCCATCTAGTGATATTATTTCCAAGGACATATACGCACAACGCCATCTAGTGAGCAATTATTAAAACTAGAGCTGGCTACATACATACATACATACTACTACTACTACTACTACTAGTACTACAACAACAACTACTACTACTACTACTACTACTACTACTACTACTACTACAGAGGAGGGAACGACCCACACGCTGAGGAGCTTCGCCCCTCAAAAAATTAAGGACACTTTGCAGATTCCAAAGTGTGTTCGGCGAAAGCTTGTGTCCATTCGACTGACAATGCCACGTCTTTTTTCTTTTGCTCTCTCAGTGGGATGGCACACAAACAGAATGTGTGCGTGTTTTCTTTTTTAATTTTTAGCGCGAATCGCAGTGAGACGCGAGACATGCGTTGGTATTTTCTCGCGTTTTGCGCACCGTGCAAACGCTATCCGCGTTCCAGCGCTTAAATTGACGAACACTTTGTAAATTCCAGTGTGTTCCGCGAACGCCTGTGTTCATTGAGACGGGGTCGGTCAGAATGGAACGCGATGCACACGTCTCCCTTCTTGCATGATTGTAAACGCTGGAGAGAGCGACGCAACGCAAGCAAAGCACGAGTGCTGTAGAGTCCAACGTGACCGGCGTCCGTTTGCCACTCAGGCGGCCACCTGGCACCGTGCTAGGGCTCGGATGGACAGACGGACGGACAGATGGACGGGCTGGCAGACACGGACGGATGGACGGACGGGCCGACGGACGGACAGACACGGACGGACGGACAGACGGATGGACGGACGGACGAACACGGACGGACGGATGAACGTACACAGACGGATGGACTAACGGATGGACGGACCGGCACGGACGGACGGACGCACGGACACGGACGGAAGGACGGACACGGATGTACGGACGGACAGACACGGACGGACGGACAGCGCAAATGACGGACGGACGTGAGCATGAGACATTAAAGGTTTTCGCCTAAAAAAATTGAAGGACACTTTGTACATTCCAAATTGTGTTCGCGAAAGCGTGTGGCCATTCCACTGACTATGCCACGTCTTTATTCTTTTACACTCTCAGTGGGATAACACACAAGCCGAATGTGTGCGTGTTTTCTTTTTAAATTTTTTACCGCGAATCGCAGCGGGACGCGAGACTAACCTTCATCCGTTCGAATGCGTTCGTATTTTCTCGCGCTTTCCGCATAGTGCAAACGCCATCCGCATTCCAGCGCTTAAATTGACGGACCGTTTGTAAATTCGAAACGGTATTTCGTGAACGCCTGTGTCCATTGAGACGGCGTCGGTCAGAATGATTGCAGGCGCTGGGCACAGCGACGCTACGCAAGGAAAGCGCGCGCGTTGTAGAGTCCGACGCGACTAGCGTCCGTTTGCGCATCCCGGCGGCCACCTGGCTCCGTGCCAGAGCTGGGATGGACGGACGGACGGACAGACAGAGACAGATAGACGGACGGACGGACGGACGGACAGATGAACGGACAGACGGACGGACAGATGAACGGACGGACAGACGGACAAACGGATGGCCGGACGGACGGACATCGGACGGACGTGAGAATGAGACATTAAAGGCTTTCGCCTTAAAATTACACCATCTCCCGCTAAAGGAAACCATGTGTAGATGCGAAGCAGAGGGTGCTAGCGCTTAAACTGGCGGCGGCGTTGACGCTGGCGCTCATCGCAGCCATTGCGCAGGAGAGAAATCAATCACGCAGTGATGGACCGGTGTTTCCTACTGGAACATGCCAATCGCTGCTAATGGGCAATGAGAGACAGAAGACTCGGACTGGCAGTCCGCTTTTAATTAACGCGCACGCTACGAATTTTCATCGTTCGACAACGCACAGGAGAATTCTCCTACCGGCGCTACCTTGCAGGTCAAGATCCAGTGCCTATACGTACGCGGTGGCCAGTGAACGGTTGTGCATCGTGAGCAGTCGGTTTTCTCAATCAAGAAACTCGGTAGCAGACGCTGCCTGCGTCGTCGTTGCGAGGCGAGAGAAGGGGAGTGTAGGAGAGGAGAGAGAGGGGAGGGGACGCGCATGCGCATTGGGGGGTGTAAACGCCGCGGGAGGGATGCCTGGAGGAGAGAGAGAGGGGGAGGGGACGCGCATGCGCAGTGAGGGTGTTGACGCCGCTGGGAGGGATGCCTAGAGGAGAGAGGGGGGAAGCGTAGGAGAGGAGAGAGACGGGCAGGGGACGCACATGCGCAATGGGGGTGTACACGCCGCGGAAAGGATGCCTAGAGGAGAGAGGGGGTAGCGTAGGAGAGAGAGGGGGGAGGGGGACGCGCATGCGCAATGGGTGTGTAAACGCCGCGGGCGGGAGGGATACCTAGAGGAGAGGTAGGGGGGGAGCGTAGGAGAGGAGGTGCGTGGGCAGGGTTGGCGCATGCGCAGTAAGGGTGGTCAGAACGCACACCACCACCACCACCACCGGACGGACGGACGGGCGCCGGACGGACACCGGACGGACGTGAGCATGAGACATTAAAGGCTTCCGCCTTAAAAATGACGGACACTTCGTAAATTCCAAAGTGTGTTCGCCGAAAGCCTGTGCACATTGAGAGGGGGGTCGGCCAGAATGGAACGCGATGCACGCTTTGCCCTTGTTGCATGTGTGGGCGGATTGTGGCAAGGCCACATGAGAGACGCGTGGGCGTGGGAGCCATCGTACTAACTCGACTCGTTAGAAAGTACGCTGGGCCATCGTAATAGCAATAGGTGTGATGGTGTGGTATGCTGGTGCGATGCAGGAATGGAGAATACACTAGGCCCTTGCCAAACGAATACCAATATCTCGGCCCATGCAACTTATTGAAGGACCAGAGCTTTATGGGAAGCATAACGTCACGCTTCTTGCAACACCATTTCAATGTATTGCGGCATTCTTGAATTGTTTTCCAAGCTTCTTGTTAAAATGTCCGTATGGATAGAGTGTAAAAGGAAGCACAGCCAACGCTACAAAGCTCTTGATACTTCTGCTGGGTACAACAAGGCCCAGTGAGTGTCTTGCTATTATGCGACTAAATGACACTCTACTCCGTTTCACAAGCTGTTGGCAGTGCTGCCAAAGGTAGAGCTCTCTCGTCCAATCAGGGCAGTGTTAGCACAATAAATAGTCCCTCAACTATGTTAGCAATGCAGAACTATTTTGCTCACTACAAGCGCATAAAGTTACTGTATGGCTAGGATTGATGTTTTAAGGCGTCCAAAGTGTTTTAATAATTCGTGAAATTAATAGAAAAAGGTCGCACGGACGTGGCTGAGCGGAGGCTTGTTGTGAGGTGGGGATGCGCCGTTTTTCCGCAACGTGGCACCAACCGAATCCATCGTGTGTGTGTGACTGCAACGCGCCCCACAAACTGTCGCCGGTGAGCCATCCATCGAGTGCGCGCAATTTTAACACGAAAATGTTTTATGTAACATGAGTAACATATTTCCTTCACGGATGACGTCGAAAAAATACACATGATCAGAAGACAAAGACGGGAGTCGAACCGACGACCTCTAGGTCCGAGACAAGACATGCCGGGCACGCTGTCCACTGCGCCACGGTCACGTACTTTGCAGGCTTCAAAAACAAGCCTATTATATCTACCACTGTCCTCTCACAGTGCTCTTGCTAAGAGAAGTAATGCATTATGGCCATAAATTGCACGATTAGTTTCTTCAAAGCGTTGTTTCTCCGCGTCCGTCCCATTCGGCGTGTTTCGAATAGTCAACGTGCAATTTTGCCGAAGCATTAACACACTGCCAGGTGGCGACCTTACCCCCTAGCATCCACACTCATAGCATCCGTCCATACCAAAAATAGCTGTGCGACGCGCGAGTGCGTCGCGTGACCCCTAACTCCGCGTCCCTAGCCATGTTCTTAGCTCACCCCGCGAAAAATAGCACGACGCGCGTTGCATTTCCATCTGGTCGGGCAGCGTTCAATAACTCTAACATGCCGCGAGTTGGCGACATTAGCCCATGTTCGGCGCCCAATCATTGACGCTCTTCTGGCTATCAGACCGCTTTCAATGACTCCGCTCTCACCGTACAGCTACCACAATCATCTATGACCACGAGGGTTTTCTAATATTTCATGATAGACGTTAGTCGTCGGGATACAGATGTACCATCAAACGTCGACGTGGATGCATCCATGCTAAAGGGTGCTCTAACTGTCAACACACGAATAGACATTGTGCAAGCTCTCTTATATCAATGTGCAGTAAACATTTGACTACTTCTGTAAGGACACGTTTCACTTTCGTGTTATACCGATTCCTATGACGGAGGGATCAACCATGTTTTTTTCAAGCTGGTGAAGCAGATAGCTTTAAACGCTAGCGATTCGTGTCGAGTGCAGGGAGAGTGCAAGCGTGGATTGGCTCATCAAGAGGACGGAAAAAAAATCACAGCATATCCACGGAGTGAATGATGATGAGTGGGCGAAGCTCTGGAGGTTCATCGGTAAACCGTGAATCCTCCGTGAATTTTCGTCCACTACATCATCAAAGACGTGACAAACACTGTGTGTATACATACAAGAAATTTTATTTATTCGTAGATGGTAGCTAGAGGTGGCTTCCGGTCCCCCCTTCATTATAACGGCTTTATGATCGGTGAAGTGGAGGGATAGGGGTTCTATATGGCTCCGTAGAGGATTCCTAGAGGGGAGAGAGGGGGTGAGCGTAGAGGACGCACATCCGTTGTGGGGATGTGGAACGCGGACGCCGCTCCTTCGAGTAGAGGATTCCTAGAGGAGATAAAGGGGGTGAGCGTAGGAGAGGAGAGAGAGGGGGACGCTCGCGCCGCTCCGTACAGTGGAGGATTGCTAGAGGAGAGAAAGGGGGTGAGCGTTTGAGAGGAGAGAGAGGCGGAGGGGACGCGCATGCTCTGGAGGGGTGTAGGACGCGGGAAGGAGGGATGGACTAAGCCTCCGCGAGCACATCCAAGCAAGATCAAGGAATGGAGCCAACCAGGGTGACAGACACCACCTGCCTAGCCATTGCTAAGCTGCCACTCTATGCCCTCTCGGCCATGACTCTAGTGACTGTAGTGGAGGCGGACGGGCTTATTGTACTACAGTGTTCTGCTTCACATAGATGGCCACACCACCTGCGGGACGCTCTGCTTCCTCGGTGCACACGATGAGAACTAGAGGTGGTCTGGAACGCGCTTATTCTTCATGGTCATCAGCGTCATCGTCATCATTATCACGAGATACTGCCGGTTACGCCTGACGCAGGACAACGTTAGACTAAGAGGAGCTTCGCCGCTAAAACCTACGCAGATGAGCGAGCGAACGATCTATCGGTGGAAAGCACTCGCGGAGAACGCGGGCAGAGTCCTACCACCGAACAAGCGTTCTTATGGGAAAGGCTGTGATCGGGCGAAGAAGCTGGACGATTTTGACCTGAGCGTCTTTCGATGGGTGGTGTACATCTTTTTTGGGAGAGGTGAAATTTCAATTATCGCCAAGGTAATGGAGAGTTTCGAAGAGGACGAGACGCTAACGACCGTGTCCAGAACGACGATGCAGAGGATGCTGTAGCAGCTTGGCTTCAAGTACAAGGAATGTTCTCGGAACCCATTTCTCATAGAAGCGACGCACATTGTGCAATGTCGCCGCTGGTTTCTGCGGAGCTGCGACTCCAGATTCAAGTTATGATCAGGACGATGAGATGTGAACCCTTCTAACGGGCTCATGGCAATCATTACGGGGTGCGTACAGGACGGGATCATTCAGTACTGTTGCAGTGAGAGTAGCAAACATAAAAAACAAACAAAAAGAACCTGTTTTATTATATCGGAAAATAAAGCTTCGGATTGATTGTGTCAGTGCTCAGTTCGTTATTTGACTCAATGATTCACTTAAACTGATTGATTGAATGGTTGAAGTAAATATTTCTTTCTCTACCCGTGGCCTAAACGTTTAAAAAAAGCTCTGATGTGACAAAAACTCATAGGAACAGGTCACACTAAATATAAATAGACAAAGCTCGGCCAGTTTCTTTGGAACGGAAGTCAGCCCGTCCACAAATAAACACAACAGATCAAGAAGGTGCCAAGCGCTACCTCCTACGAAATTAAAAATTAATTAGTATAGTACTCATTTTCACGGAAGAGACATTCGCGTAGGAACACAATTATGCAGTGCACTCTGTGATGTTTGACTGAGGGCACCCGTACCTTCCACAGCACTGCCAATACTTTGTGAAACGGAGTATAGTCAAGACGTGGAGGGTCTGCTGAAACCTCCAGTGCAGTAGCATACCCTGTATGCGTTGTCTGCAAGCCATTTCTATCATCTGGGCAAATAGGGGCTTGTACCACTTGTTCTCGCGGATGACATATCTCTAGTATATCGTAGCATGATCGTAGAGTTCAGCCCCTTTCATACCATTGTTACAGCTGCTGAAGAGGGTCCGCAATGGCACTACGTCTTTTTTCTTTTGACTGGATGGCCACCTGGTTACAGAGCATAGAAACTACTGTGCACCGTTCATCAGCATAGCAACTATGTTTTTGTCTTTACGAAAAAAAATTGTTTAATGGATTAAAGCAGAAACTATATTCCCGTGTTGCTTTCGTTCATTGGTTTTTTATTGTTGGCAGAGAGCATTCGTACCATCGTCATTGCCCTCCTCTTCCTAAGTTTCTACGTTAGGGTCAGAAGCGACAATGAAAACATGAACGGGCTCTTGTATATTCCCAGCGGCATCTGTCGCAGCCTCGTGAGTCTCAGATAACCAAAAAAAAAAACATTCTTCTGAAGAAAATAGCTGGTGCAATCTCTGAGGCAACGAACAACAATAGGCACATGTGGCTCCCACGAAGTCCCATTGTACACCCACATTTGATTACCCCTCAGAGCAAAACCATGCACTCTATACACTTCGCGCGTTCTGCAGGGATTATTTTGTTGTTGCTGAAGCACAAGCCAGCCTTTATTTCAACATATAAATTGCAAACATGAAACACATTTATAAAAGGGTATACTGACCACGTGCGTTTGACGGGCTCCCGTATCGCTAAAATTTAACGACTCATTCAACAGAAAAAAAATAGAACCGACTCAACATACAAAGTTAAGATTATCTTGCTGCAACCTTTGGCGTCCGAAATTCCCGAGAGCAAGATCAGAATATTGTGTTTTGTATTTTTTCTTCCCGAAAAAAGGAAGCTTCATGGTGCATTTTCCTAAAATTTACTACACCAAGTATCTGAAAAAGAAATTACTCATAAGGCCTTCATACCTATCGGCTCGCTTTGATCACCACAATAAACTTCGGATTCCATCTTGTCACACTAAATGTATTCATGCCTCACTCATACCCAGAACATGTTTCAGTTGGAATGATCTTCCCAATGACATCGCTTACATAACAGACAAGAATATGTTTCGTAAAACTGTAGCTCATCTGTGAATATATATCTGTTTGTTACAGTCTTTATGATTTTTCCCTTGTTAAAATTGTTCTCATGTATTCCCGCTGCTATTTTATTTCTTTGTCTTTCTGTGAGGTTTCTCCAGTCACTTTGTACTTTTGCATTTTTTCTTTATGCCTTACTGTTTATTGCACTCCTTATGTAATCCCACTCCCCTCTGTAATGTCCTTCAGGCCCTTAGGGTTACAATGAATAAATAAATAAATAAATAAATAAATAAATAAATCCCATTTGATGCGGGGTATTTTTTTCTCATTTCATTTTTTTTTCAAGCCGATCGGTTACGCCACCGACCGTGACGGCGACGCTGCTCAAATGACACAATATGATTTCAAGTTACGTGAGCTGGCCGCTACCTATGCCCTCCGAATGGTTTGCGACATACCTGGGAACCAAAGTAAAAGTGTGGCGGAGAGCACATGCCTGCGGGACGCAGGCTATACCAGCGGCACGCGACCCATGCGAGACACTAGAAAACGTGAAGAAGAAAAAAATAAGACCGTTTTCTGGACTGTTAGGAGATTTCCATCTAGCTGTTTTCATTCTCGGTCTCAAGTTCACCCCAACCACGTTAGTTTATTAAAAGTGGGTTTAGAACTGTGCGCTTACAAAGGCAAGAATGAGCGCCTAAGAGATTAGCTCTAATTTTTTTTTTTGCAGGGCGGCAGATATAATGCCAGTAAGCGACTTCTTGTCAGTATGTATGTAAACACTCTATTGTCTCGCGAGTTGTCTGGTCGTAATTCCTGGCGATGAAATTTTTGCTGAAATGAGTAGTGCGCCCGCACTCCGTGCACTGCGGAGATACATGCGATAGGCCATCACTGTGAGTGTTTGCCTCATGTTCTTTTAATCTCATTCAGGCATCTTCCGGTCTGCCCTACATACACAGAGTAACACGACAAGAGGAGGTGGTACGCTGCCTCGTGGCACATTAAGGTGTCTTCGGTTATGTGGTTCACACCGCAGCCTGCCTTTTTTATCGTTTTGCAATCCATGAGACAAATTATGGGCATATGTTACGACGGTGAATTTCCCTTACCTTCCCCGTTTTCTTTTTTCTTTCTTCCTCGTTCTCTTCAGACTTCGTTGCTCTGATTATTTTCTCGCACGGACCTGCTCATTACACGTTACGGAAAATCTGCACACACCAAACGGCATATTTCTCTAAAAAAACTGTTTATTATATGACCGCCGACCTTATAGGCATAGGGTATGCTGTTTACATCCCGTGCATTTTTTGACCATTTTAAGGAACCGTTTGGTCAGTGACAAAAATATAGTTTTCCGCTCTTTTAAGTGTAGCAGATTTATTGAAGTCCGTCTAATAGACCCGCTCCAATGGACACATTCAAATAAATACAACTGGCGCCAACGTTGACATCCATAGCAGCGTTGCGAAGGAGAGTGCAACGGAGCGAGTGCGCGCCGCATTATATACGAGCGCACAGCTGCGCCGGAGAGAGAAACTTCCCCATCTCCCGCTAAAGGGAACTATGTGTGGATGCGAAGCAGCGGGGATATAATCAGCTTGAGCGGGAGGAATGTCGCCGCTCTCATTTCACGGCAGCGGTCCGAGCGCTCATCGCGGCGCTGCACAGGAGAGAGAATGAGGCGCGCGCGCTCCGTTATTAGATGCGAAGCATCTTATGCTCGGGGCTCTGTCCGTCCCTCCCGCGTCCCGTGTCCCGCGTCCGGCCACTTTCATGAAGTAGGGAAGCAGCCATTATGCGAACCGGACACTGTAGTAATATGAAGGCCGTCAACCCTACTACAATCAAGCCTTATTGTACTACAAGCCTTATTGTACTACAGTGTTCTGGTTCACATAGTGGGTGCTTCCCTTCTTAATGAAAGTGACCGGAACTGCGCAGGGCGGCGGGGACTGGACAAAGCCGCCATAGGAATGTTTCGCATTTAAAATAATGGGTCGTCACGTGGTTCAACCGCTACATAAAAAACAGGAGCGTCAGCACTGTAAATTTCTAGCATCAGCTATTTTTAGTCTGAAGCATCTTATGCTCGAGGGCTCCCGTGTCCGTCCCGCGTCCCGCGTCCCCCCGTCCCGCGTCCCCCGTCCCCCGTCCCGCGTCCGGCCACTTTCATGAAGTAGGGAAGCACCCATTATGCGAACCAGAACACTGTAGTAATATGAAGGCCGTCAACCACTACTGCACTCACCAGAGTCATGGCCGAGAGCACAGAGAGGCTGCTTAACAATGGCTAGGCAGGTGGTGTCTGTCGCCCAGGTTGACCCCATTCCTTGATCTTGCTTGCATGTGTTTGGAAAGGGCTTAGTCCGTCCCTCTTCCCACGTCCCACAGCGCATGCGCGTCCCCTCCCCCTTTCCCTTCTACGCTCACCCCCTTTCTCTCCTCTAGGAATCCTCTACTCTACGGAGTAGAGGATTACATAAGTAAGGTTCCAAGAAAATTCATGGGGTTGTAGAGGCTGAGCTTGAGAGTGGCGTAAATAAATTTGGGCTTTTCCGCACGTAGTGTTTGCGTCATGACAACGCACGATTGTCACAAAGATTGTTATTGGCAACACAAATGCAGCACACATCAGCCGCTGCATTTGACTCGCTCGGTATGTATCCACCAGCAAACGCTGTGCATAGCCTATGAAGGCGAAAGCCTTCGACACCTCATCAAACGGGAATATTGCACGTCGGCGTCAGCGGCGTCAGCACGAGTAATGGAAAAAAAATCACCTTCACGTGAACACGTCACAGATTGCCCAAATTTTTGACGCCGTTATGACTTCGCCATGAAGCCTGATAACGTGATGTCACATGATTACGTTTTCACACGACATAGCCGCTTTGCACAGCCTCCGTGATCGGTGAGTCGATCACGGAGGCAGTACAAAACCGTGTTAGGTGCAGAAAGTTTTTGGAATGGGGCGGAGAAAATCAATACATCGTCTGACAAGCAGGAGGAGAAGGTGGCTTTCGCCTTCCGCTCATCTTAAAGGAATGCATAAGGAACCATGTGATTTTTTTAAGTCCAACGTAGCCCATATTATAGACGCTGAGCACGGGGCCGACGATCAAGAGGTCGCACGGGAACGTTCTGAGATGATATCGCACGAGGTAAAAGGCAGCGCATTTTCCATCCTACGGGAGGTAAGCACCGTTAGCCTACGGGAAGCGCGCGCGAACGATCGTCTCTGTGCGCCCGTTTCTGCTTCTCAACATCACAGCCCCGACGCAGTAGCGAAGATCGTCGTCGCGGAAGTGCTTGTTGTACACACGACTCGTAACCGATGGCTGCTTGCCGGTTCATAGCTCTACAACCCACGCAGTTTCTTATCCCACGGGAACCGGTGCCCCGTGTGGGAAAACCGCGCTTCGGCGTCTAAAGGCGCCAAAAGAAAAAGACGCAAGGCCGAGCATCCATGTCAAAGAGCGTGTTCTCTTTTTACTCAACGTTGTCTTCTTCTCCCTCGTCGTTCTCAAAGTCTCTCGATGCGCGTGACCTTCCCGCGGGAGGTTTAAACAGTTTACAACATCCTCCGCGCCCGACAAAGTTCAATCGCCCAACTCCAACGGGCACAACAGTTGCACTGGCCTTGTAACTTCCGTACCTCCTGCCAAGGCGATCTTGCATGCTCTGATATGATTATCTCTTGATAAGTGCACAACAGTCACTCTACCAACTTTCCAAAAAGTTATGGGCACCATTTCTTTCTTAATGACCACTACATCGTTAACCTTAAGCTGGTTGCTAGGCTGCACTCCCCCTAATGTGCGCACTTCTCAAACCCAAAAGGTATTCTTTATACCAACGCTTCCAAAAATCATTAACTCTTTGCTACCTGTACTTCCGATGCTTTAAAGTATCGGAGCGACTTCCAGATGTTTCAGCAGCCTGAGCACTAGGCAGTGTAGTGGACTTCCTGCCGGTTACAAAGTGTGAAGGTGTAAGTACTACTGGTTCGGTAGCGTCAGCGGAGAGGTACGTTAGCGGCCTAGAATTCACTACATTCTCTACTTCTGTAAGTATGGTAGCAAGCTGCTCGAAATCGAAGCACCCTTTCCCTAAAGTTTTCCGTAGGCAGCCTTTAACAGTACGAATCATTCTTTCCGAAAATACACCCCACCACGGACCATGTTCTGCAATGAATTTCCAGGTAATGTGATTAGTGGAGCAAAAATCCTGCACTTGGAAGTTGCGCAAAATCTGGCACATCACTTTTAAGTCACGACTGGCAGCACGAAAAGCTAAAGCATTGTCAGAATAAACAGCACTCGGCAAGCCACGTCGCGACACAAACCGTCGGAAACCCATTAAAAATGACCCCGCCGTCCCAGCACCTCCACCAAAGATGTTACGGGGAAGAGTTATTCCGTGAGAGCCGATCGAGATAACGCTGCACAGGGCGCACAGGATCGCAGGCCAACAAGGCAGCTCGAGGGTCCAACCCACGACAACAACGTCGTCGTCTTCCTCCACTGGATATTCTTTCAGCGCCTGCACCGGAGTGGCATTTCTATACGCGTGACAATATCACTGCACAACTCTAAGTGGATAGCCCGAACGACAGCACATGTAAAAATGACGATGTATGCTTTCACAGGACTGGTTCCTTTAACAAAAACAGGACCGGCAAAGTCAACACCCACAACTTGAAATGGGTGCGACCTCTCCACCCTGTCGGTCGGCAGTGGTGCGGTGGGGGGCTGAGGCAGGTTGGAGCTTGAATCTTGCACACACTTTGCACCTAGAGATCACCTTTTTCACACACTGGCGGCTCTTAATCACCCAAAAACACTCGCGCAGCTCGGAAAGGGTGTCGTTTACGCCGCTGTGAAGTAGGCGCCGGTGTGTGCTATCGACGATGAGATATGTGCAGCCGTGGTCAGCTGGTAGCAAGATCGGACACTTCACGTCTTCTGTTGGTCTCACGTTGTCAAGCCATGTCTTGATCCTCAACATCCCGTCATTGTCCAGAAATGGATGCAGATCACGGATGCGGGACGCCTTAGGTAGTGGTTTGTCCTTTAACAATGAGGCAAGTTCGATGAAGGCCTCTGGGCGAGAAGGGACATCTTCAACTTTTTCAGCAAGACCATCCATCTCGAACTGCCTGATAGCCTTATTGTTGGCTCTCATGGCTTCGTCGTTTGATGAGGGCCGCCGAACGAGTCCGTGAAGCCTCGAAAGGGTTACTTTCCGATTGTCGGCCATGTCGACAATAAGCAATTTCCAGGGTAACACAACTTCATAAGGTCCTTTTCGAAAAACAGCAGTGTCGTTGAATCCTTCTAAAACATTTTTGTCGCGCTGAGACGTTGGCATGTCATTAATTCCGATGGCATCGAGGTCCCAAAATCGTAATGGGAAGGCGATCTCGTCGTATTCGTGGGAACCTGTTCGAAGAACACATATTTGGGTGCTTGCTTTCTTGTACGCGCTTCCACCACCGGATAAGGGACCCTGGAGAGTTCAGCCCATCTTTGTGCTGATGGCAACTAAGGCAGGATTTTCTTCGTCCCACTTTACGTCACTCGTGCTTGGCATCAACTTCCACAGCTGATCCGATCCAATGAGGACACTCACACCTGGCTCACAGTCCACGCTCGGGTAAACGACTGTGTCGGCCAGGTTCTTCCCTTCCGCAGTGATGGCTTGACGAAGACGACACTGACTTGGTGCTTCGATCATCTCCTCACAAATAAAGGGCACCACTATGGCTTCAACGTCGACTGTCAGGCTGTCGTGCTGACTGCGGAGCATGAGCTTGACTATTTTGAATCGCCGGGTCGGGTCGCTGGCTCTACCAAACGCACTGATGGCGAGTTCGGTCTCGGCAACAGCAGGTAGATTTAGCTTGGAAGCGACGCTCTCTGTGACGAACGTTCGCTGGCTTCCATTGTCGAGAACTCCCCGTATATAGCAACAACGTGACGACGTCGTTATCCAAGCTCGAAATGTCTGGAGTAGAACGTCATTCACGAGTCGAGGAGTTGAAGCTTTCTGAGTTGAAACTTGCACGGCAGCATTCGGCTTCTTCTGAGCATTAGTCGATGATGGTATTTCCGAGGTACGAGCATTGCACATCGAGGAGGCGTGTCTGCGTTTGCATGCCTGGCAAGTGCACCCTCCGTCGGCAGTCACGGACGAGATGTCCTTTTGTCGTGCACCGGAAACATCGACCATCTATCGCGAGTTTGTTGCGTTTCTCTGCAAAGGTCATGCCACTCGTGCAGTCCTCCATCCTGTGATCAGTAGCAGAGCAGAAAAAACACGACGGGAGGGAAGATAGGGTCTTGTTCTGAAGAACCGACGCTGCAGGAGTCGCTGACGGTTTCTTGAATGATCTGTTGAATGCCGGAACACTGTTGTCCGATGTCCTTGGCAAATTGTTGACTAAAGAACTCTTCTCTCGACATTCAACTTCTATGCGGAGAAACTTCATCAGTTGTTCAAGTTCCTGATCAGAGGAAGCCTGGCTGGTTTCCGTCGCGTTGTCCATACTTTCATTTTTGTAGTATTCTACAACGATGTCAGCTGGCATGACTTTGAACAGCACTTCATTCAGCATAGCCGCGTACGAAGCCTCCGTGATTCCAAGACTACACAGTCCCCTCCTGTTTAGTTGCACTGCGTCGAAAAGCTTACGTAGAGCAGTCACATCGCTCGCTGATCTCACTGGTCTGAGCGTGCGCAAGTTTTCCAGGTATTTCTGCTCAATAATTTTCTGATTTCCGAACCGATGCTTCAAAATTTCCAGCGCATTATTGTAGCAAGAATTTGTCACCTGGATACCTGCGACGGCTTGAGCTGCAGGTCCATCCAGTAGTGAGACCAAGTAGTGAAACCGGTCTGTGTTGGAAAGTCTCGGGTTCTCATGCACAGAGTGCAAGAACATATCCCAAAGGGGTTGCCACTTGGTCACGGTCCCATCGAAACGAAGAAGCTCCAACTTGGGAAGTCATGCTCCGAACTCACGTTGCGGAGGTCGTTCATGTCGGCTAGGTGCAGTCTCACTGGACCCTGTGCCCATGGCTGAAGTTGTAGATGACGCCGGCGTAGCAGAGGTCTTCAGAACGTCGATGTGGTGCTCGAGCAACGCCAGCGTACTGTTCGCGGCGTCATCGTATTGCATGACCACCTCATAGTCATCTGCCGCCAGGTCGTCAGTCATCAGGGCTTCAACCTCGTTGTTCAAGGTCTTCAGTTCCAAGTTGCTGGCGCGTAGGCGACCGTGCAGAATTCGAAGTCCAGAAAGCTCGAACTGGTTGGACTGGGGCACCTGGTTGACCTCATTGATGATTCTCGTATCCATGGTTCGCCGCGAGGCCCGCTTGTTCTTCGCCCGCTCCATGCCGGTCTAGCTCGAAGTGCACCTCACCCACACCAGGAATGAAAGGCTCGGGTCGTTGTTGGCTTGATTCCCGGGTCGTCGGTACCAAAATCGATGTGGGAAAACCGCGCTTCGGCGTCTAAAGGCGCCAAAGGAAAAAGACGCAAAGCCGAGCATCCATGTGAAAGAGCGTGTTCTCTTTTTTACTCAACGTTGTCTTCTTCCTCGTCGTTCTCAAAGTCTCTCGATGCGCGTGACCTTCCCGCGGGAGGTTTAAACAGTTTACAACACCCCGTGCAGGCTTCACCGGACTCTGTTGCGTACGTCCGGCACTGCGGCAGCGAGCAGCACGTTCATCGCTTTCGGATGAAGCCAGTTGTGTTCAAAACGCGAGAAAACCTCCGCATTCGAACAGACCGCCGCGCAGGTGGCGCTTGAAACTCCTTTACAAAGCACGCGGCAGCGTTCCACAAGCAGCCGACGCGGCCGCTGAGATTGCGTGATCCTGCCAAGCAAGTCACGCCGACGGTGGCGCCGGCGTTTCCAGTGGTGGCCCTCGAGGCCAATACACAGCTGGCTCTAGACAAGCCTTTGGCTTTCATACACGAGTTTATTTTTTTATATAAAAGTAGAACTTAAGTATGGAACGCATACGAGTGGCTCGTCCTGGGATGCATTGTCACTCAGCAGTTGCTTTTGGTAAAATTGGTTTTCAATCGCAAAAAATACGTTGTCAGAAATGCACGAATGTCGAAAATGTGCACAAAGGGACGCTTTCCAATTTCCTAGAAAGAAATAAACGCGATTTTCAAATTCTTTTTTCTCATCAGCAAATGCTGATGACACCTTTCACAACCTTGTGTTGTGTGGCAGGAGTGCGGCGTAACCCCCGGCAGGCCGACGTAATGGCGCGTGAGGTACGACGCAGAGATGACTTCGGGCGAGACTGACAGGAGACTAGTCTCCCGCGTTTATTGAAGGCGGATTTATGGAGGGGGCAAGTGAGGCCATTGGCCAGCAAGGTCAGGGTCCCATGACCGGCAAAGCCTTGCAGAGTTGGTTGCTGGAAACGGGCATGGCGGAAGCCCAGCTCCATCTTGGGGTATCTACGAGAACCATTACACCGCTGGTGTGTTTCCCTGACACTAGGGCTCCCACGACACAGCATCGTCTCCGTCTGGGGGGAAATTTGCATCATTATACATTGGAAATAAGAACCTGAAATATGTTGAAGTATTTAAGCCTTAATAATTATACATTTCAGTAGACAGTGACTAAGGCAGAAGACAGCCCAGCCTGCATTCAGATGGGATAAAAGTAGCAGTACTACTCATGCCTTTGGGGAATAACCTTACATTTAATACGCTGCACATCTGCAACACTCAACTAAAAAAGTGGACATGCGAGCTTCTTTCACAACCTTATCCCAATGTGGGATACTGCATAGTGACTAGATATTACGTTGCCTCCCAAGTTCGAAATGAGTATTATCATTATTTTTCCCTATCGGCAGTCACTGCCGTACCTATGCTGACATAGAACATGTCAGAAAGAAGACTTAAACAGAGAGGAACATCTTCCAGTCACCAGGCAGTAACGCCCAACAATCTATAAGCACTGAACACACAAGAAACAAACCCCAGGAGCTCAGCATAAGGAACTTATCAATACAATTTTCCCTGCCTCCCCATGGACAAGGAATTAATACGGAGGAACGATACATAACATGAAGAAATGACTTCTGGAATTACACACTGACAATTCAGTTTACTGACACACTCATAAATCCAGCTTGACTGATCACTGAAAACGCACACACACACGCACTTGCCCTCTGTGGCTATGCTGCAGACCTCTTAAGGCAGAACAGCCCCAGAAGGCGGGGACTACATCAGTCTGTAACGTTGTCCTTAGAGTGAGCTGGTGGCTTACGCGTTCGCTGTGGGTTACGTGACCCCAGCCCTGCAGGAAGCCTTTGTGTGGTGCGGCTGTCGGAAACCGACTTCGAAGAGCTGTCCCCATTTCTCCAAGAACATTGCGGGTTGCGGCTGAGCCGACTCTGAAGACCCATTCCCACCTCTTCCCTCAACCGCGTTGAAACTTGGTGCTGTTACTGTAGCTGAGGAGGAAGGTTCGCAAAGAGGGCAGCAATGTGCAGGAAGTAAGCAGTAGGCTAAAGCAGGAAAGTCAAAGGTTGGTGGCCGCAGGTTTTCCGGAACATATAGTGACCATAGGATGTGGGTAGTTAAACCGAGCACCAAAGTCTCAACAGAACGGGAAAAAGAAAGAAAAGAGAAACCCCTGAAAGTAACATGAATTTTGCCGTCGCATCACATCATCAGAAATTGCGGCATGAATTGAAGAACGTGGGAGGCCAGTTCAGTGTCAAGTTAGTCTTTTCAGTGCCTGATCAGTTTGGAAGAATTTGCGCGCACGTCACCAAGAAGGCAAAACAAAAGAATGGAGGTTGCAGGTAAATTAGGAAGGCAGGTTGAAATCGATACATCTTTGCTGGGAATCGTTAGTGATTATTTCCAGCAAAGAAGTGTCGCTCGTGAAGGAAATGGCTTAGTAAGTAGATGCGGTGGGATAGTGCCTAGTATTGCACCTAGGATGGTGCGCATGGGCAGCGAATATCGTGCTCCGATTGGCTATATATATTTGACCCTTACTAATTATGCTTTAAGTTGAGAGTGGCGCTGGTGTCATTCCCACCCTCTTTTTCTCTGTCATAGCTCGCCCTCTGCTCGAAGTTTCTATGATATATATCTACAAGCTAGGTCGTCTTTTCGTGTTATGTCAGTTGATGGTATTTTGTAATCTTGAAAAGGGAAAACCTGGATGCTTTCCACATGGCGCTGAACAACATTAACCAGGCCATTCAATTCAAGTACTAAAAATAGAAATAGAATGTCTTGCCTTTTCTGGGTGTGCGTGAGCGTTAGGCTGATAAAGACATTCTGGAAACAGTGTAGCGGAACCTATCTGACAACGGTAATTTTTTGTCCTTTCACTCACATTACCCGACAGAGCGCAAAGTGTTTGTCGTGAGGACTTTGTTGTCACGCTGTGATGCAGTGTGCTCTAATCAGCAGCTGCGGCTACGCGAAGTCGACATTGTCGGTGCACCGGAACGATGCCATTATTCGAGGACGTTCACTGACACGCAGAAGCGCATGCGAAAAGGAACGCAGAAGCAGCGTGGAAAGCTGGGAAAGTTGGTAAGAGTTCATTCTGGTCGAACTGCGTGGTGGGATGAGACATGATGAGAAAAACAAGACAAACAAGCGCAGACTAACAACTATGTATATTGAAGGATGAAACCAGCCTTTTTAACAGTATCAGCCCATATGACACGACCCCCTAGGGGCTAACAAAGGAACCGCTAAACGGCCTGAAAATGAGCACGTGAAGGAGTAATCAATGAAACAGAAAAATAAGATATAAAGACTCATGGCAGGCTATAAAAACATGAAAAAAAACGTGAAACAACAATGTGTATGAGAACGAAGTTGCGCACTTGAAAAAACTGCGTATACAAAGGTGCATCGTAAAAAACATCGCGAAAACAAGGACGAGACAGAAGAAACAGGACTGGCGCTACAAAGGTGGTTACCTGCACGTCGAGCAGAGATATGCATTCTCTTTGTTAGTAAAACTAAACGACGGGTGGCTGAGGCATGCCTCCCATTTCCTCCTGATATGAAACGCCTGGATAATTCTGCGGCATAATAACTTCCTTTCTTTCGACAGAACTGTCGCGTCTTCGAAAACTGCCTCGCATCTGCACTGCCGGCACTGCGCTGGTAAATGCAAAGCTGGGGCGTTAGACAGCGATCACTCGTGCTCCCTTAATCGTATGTTAATGCATCTTGCACTCTCCCCTATATATGATTTCCCGCACGTTAACGACACCTGATACACCATACCGACCACGCAACGTACCTACTTATTCCTGTGATAAATTACGCAATAACTTTGACGCGACTCGCTCGTACCTTCTTTCTTCTTACTAACCATGTTGCATACTTTGGAATCTTTAGCAGGCCCGGAAAAAACTACGGTCTCCCCGTATTTGTTCACGATCTTTTTTAAACCATGGGAAATGCCGTGAACAGACGGAATAACGGCGAACTTATCCACCTCTTTCGACTTTCCAAACAGCAACGAAGGCATCGTCCTGCGGCGATACGTTGCGTATCCTGCGGCAGTACGCTATCGCAAGATTATCATTAAAGAACATCATTACGACGTGGCTGAGGACAACGTTATACTGATGCCCTGCGCTTGAGAGAAGGCGCAGGGCATCTTTCGGTTGTATTCTTCCGTGGCATTGAGCTCTTCCTTGTAAGTGTTGTCGTCAGTAGGGTCGAATATTTCTTTGTTGAGGTTGACGAGCTCCAATTTCTCCTGAATCAGGTAGACAACGTTACAGCCCACTTGAGTGAGAGCGGGGACAGAGGCGTGCAGTCAGTCGCACAGCAGTGCATTTGATTGCATGATGGCGCCTCTGACAACGCCGCGGTTCTGGCGCAGCTGCTCCCCTGATGCCGTCGAAGCTTGTAATTTTGGAAGTGCGACGACAGGGAGACGTCGGCACCAGAAAGAATTGCCTGTGTTTAGCACCCGAGCCGTAGGTCTAGCAATCCATCTTTTATTGCTCGTGCCGCATCTTTTGTCCTCCATTCTGTGCTCTTTCTTCGCGCGGCCCACCCAACATCACTGGCGACACATATCGCGGTGAGATTCGGAACTTCAAACGTGAAAGTGTTTTATGCGTGAGTTGAACACGGCTCCACTGAAGTATTTCCGTCACGGATATAACGTTGTAAATTATGAACTAATCCACGTAGCACACCTGGTGTACAAAACTTTTTTAGGGATAAATGGGATAAAACTGATTCTAAACCATTTTGGACGTTTTAAAAACGTAACATCAAAGCTGTTTTATACCTGTTTTTGTTAACGTGAAAAAAACGCATTTTAAAAGAGCAATCTTGTCTCCAACGTCTTGTAACGAGATATTTCAAGTCGTTAGTCTGATTCTAAACCATTTTCGACGTTTTAAAAATATCGCAGAAAAGCCGTCTATAAAACGCACTTTATAAGATGTTTTCACGCCTGAGCAGCAGAGCGCACACCATTTGGTCGCTGCATGCACGGGTATGCACAAATCGCCAAGAATTAAAATTTGCACTCGAGCCTGCGCACGCCATCTCTCACCGCGCTAAATAAAATACATGCAAAAGGATAAAGGCAAGTGGGGTCATGCATTCATGAAGATAGCAAAGGTCGTTAACCAGTAAACGTTAAGCAATTGACTCACAGCGATAGCCCATCTAGTTTTTCCACGAAAGTCAGAGCACTGACTGCATCCATCCGTGCGACTGTTGCTTCTGCAATTTCAGTTAAGCTCGTCGATTTCGCAAGTGCGGTCGCGCTCGCCGGCCGTTGGTTTGTTTCGTGCCGTGTAATACACAGATTTCAGAATAGGGTGCCCAAAGATAGCATTCGTTGGGCACGTTTTGTACACCAAACGACTTGAAATATCTCGTTACAAGACGTTGGAGACAAGATTGCTCTTTAAAAATGCGTTTTTTTCACGTTACCAAAAACAGGTATAAAACAGCTTTGATGTTACGTTTTTAAAACGTCCAAAATGGTTTAGAATGCTCTTTCTCCCACTTAACGTGAGTACGCAAGCTGATGGCGTACGAAGCGTGCGCTGTAGCCAGTTTTCGGAATAAGGTACGCAAAGATAGCGATAGTTGTGTACGTAGCGTACAACGCATGCGCAGTGGCGGTGAACGCTAATGAAATGCATTGCGCACCGAATTCTAAAACTGCATAGAAGCTACGGTGTGTACCATCCGCTGTATTGTGTCACTGAAGTTTGTGGATAAGACAATATTTGCCGCGACAGTGTACTAGTTCATCAATTCTTCCCCAATACTTTCTGTGTGTAACGACAGCCTGGGCGCGCTTTTTTTGTTAGTTGCGAATTTCTGAGGGTTGATCAGAGTCAAAGACTCGTTTCACGGGGAGGAGTTTGGCAGTTTTTCTCAGTACTGTGATTTCTCAGTGCTGCCTTGACTATCTCGATGCGCTTTCGGACTTGTGATAGATATCTTTTCTCTTCAGTGTTAATTAACCTGCTCCTTTCTCTGTAAAGCTGGCAGTTCTTAGCGCAACCAAAATGTTCTTTTGCACGCTTATTGTGCCTGGTTAAATATAGCTTTCTCGCTCTCTGTCGCCGTATGGTGTTATCGAGTTTTCAACTTTTTTACACCGTCCTAGTTTAGGTATTATAGTATATAATGAACTTATCTTTTCTCCCATTTATTGCAGGTGGTACTCGCCTTAGATGCTTAAAAACAAAGGCTACACCAACTAAATTATGACTTTTTTTCTTTTTGAGGGGTGACCGGCAGGTTTTCGTGTGAATGAAAATGGATGTCGATAGAGAATTGGTTTCGTTTTGCTCTTTGTTGTATGTTGCTGTAATTGACAGCACTCATGTTTTCCGCTAGCCATGGCACATTTCAGGTTCACTAGCGTGCCCTCTATTAATGTCAGACAATAAAGGCGCGTCCACACCGAACGCGGAACACTCAAGCGGGCAAGCGGATTTTCAAAGCGGAGAGGCAGCGAGGGCGCGCGGTTGTTCAGACCGGCCGCGTTGCCTTCTGCACGCTCCGCCGCGGTGGCGGGGCAATGCACCAATCTACGGTGGTTGTGTCGCCATCTTCCGGCACTACGCGACACTGCGTGCGCGTGCCTCGGGCCCTGATTGCCGTGCGGCCAAAGCGGCCAACTTTTCCGCGCGGAGAAAATCGGTCCGGGAGCGAACCGGGCAAGCGGCCGCGGATTTTCCGCTTTTCCGGATAATCCGCGGCAGCTTTCCAGATCCGCCTCTCCGCTTTGCCGGATCCTCGCTCGGTGTGAACGTGCCTTAATTCCCGCCTTTCGAAGCCTGAAACAGTCACTTATTTAGTTGATGCAGACTGAAACATCAATTCAGCATCCACATATATTTAAAAGACGAGAGTCTTTCTTGTAATACTTCAACACAGAAATTTTGGTGTGTCTTTCTGTCTGTCTGTCTGTCTATCACACGATTCAGCCACCCGGCCAACAGTTAAGCACTTGCTGCACGCCCAGCCATCTTGATCTGGTAGCTTCGCTCATTCTTGAGAAGATTGTCGATAAAAAAAAGCAAATATTACGCATATCTGAAGCGCCACTTCGATAAGTAGGTATTAGGTGGTGTGTTCCTTTACTAGAAAATACGTAGATACATAATTCTAAAGACCCTAGTGTTTCTTAGGCTCCAGTGGAAATGTGACGCTATGCATGAAAAAGCCCTCTGCTGCCACCTGGCAGCGGCCCTGGGTTCTCCCCAAGCTCATGTTTCCCGACCCCACTGCCAGGTGACGTCCATATGTCACGCATCACCTCCTCTATTTTATCAATTCCAGCCTGATGTGGCCGATTCAACATAGAGGAGGCGCTGTCTGAGGCGACGAAAAACATAGTAGTACGGCCGCCAAAAGACTGTCGTCTTTCGACGACATTTGCAGCGAAGCACGCAGATAAGCGGCAAATTTTCTTACTAACCTTTAAGATGACACCTTATGTTCGGTATGTCTGGTCTTACTTTTAAATGCGAATGCATTTCTTAGTCGGGCTATGTCAGGCATCCGGCGTTGTGCGGCGTTGGCGTCGTCCGCGGCAGGTGTTATCTCTCCGCTCTCACTCCCTCTCCCATGGCAACAGCTGCGGGCGCGCACGCTTATCCTCGCCCCTAGCAACCGGAGCAGGTGGTGCGGGCGGGGTAGCGGAGAGTGAGTGGAGAGGAGGAGCGTGCTCTGGTGTGTGAGGGCGCTCGCATCGCGGGAGCTCGGCGGAGCTGCCGCGAAAAAAAATAAAAAGAAGCAAAAAAAACAGGCGCTGCGCCTTGCTCCCGACCGGGCTTCGAACCACAACCACCATGTATAAATGGAGTGACTTTCTTCGAACCACAAACCACCATATATAAATGGAGTGAAGCGTGCGCGAAATGCATTCGCATTTCCTCACGATTCCCTTCGGGGAGGTGGGGGGCATTTTTAATGATGCCAGAGTTCTTCGACAACATTTTTAAGGTAGAAATCTTCCAACATGGACATGCTGTAGGAAAGTTTCACATTTTGTGAACAATACACTTCATCAACAGTGAATTTGCAAGCCATTTACGTCCTTTTTTAATATGTATTCTTGGCTGGATGGGCCAAATGTTATTTCGCGGTTTTGTTTTCTCAGTGTTTTCAACACATTGGAGTCGATTTCCACTAGCTATGGTCTAAAAAAGCCTACTGAACGATTGTTTTTGAACGAAGAGAGACATACACTAGGTGATTGATGCATGGCTCCTTTCTTGCTTACAATGCTGTGTTGACTGTGGCTTGGTGTAGCGTTTTCTGACTCATTCAGCTATCGGACTTCCGTGGCATATTCATCAATGTGCGATAACAGCAACTGTGTAGAGACTATCGATCATCTCTTGTGCCGCTGTCCCCAATATCAACATCGCCACACTCTCCAGTGTGCCGTTACATTGATCCCACGCACTACGGGAATCGATGTAATCCGAAGCAGCCAGCAAGGAGCAAATCATGCTGTACGTAATATACCTGTCATGATTTACATGTTAGTGCCTACCATTTATGTTCGTCATACAGTCACGTCCCGCAATGCCAATTTTGATGTATATCAAGCTAGCGAACTTGGACGCAAGCGAACCATGAGCGTGGTATGTAAGTGGCATTGTAGATGACATTCATGTCATCGCATGTCATTTTCTTCGGCATTCATGACGCGGGACGGGGGACGGGGGACGCGGTACGCGGGAGGGACGGACAAAGCCCCGAGCATAAGATGCTTCGCATCAAGTTTAGCCTACATAGGCTAAACTGGCCGGTGTCTTAATGAGCGTCGCAAGGAACACGTTTACAGCGTTTCTTCGACGGTGTCTGGCCACGTTGGCATTCCTTGCCGAGCTTGTGGATGCGTCCCTGAGTTTCATGTATGTGCGGTTGTGAAGCGCCATCAGGAGCCAGCTTACACGTGAAATACTGGAGGCCCTGGAAAAAGCTGGTGACGCATGCGGGAGCAGGCCTTCAGTTGCCTTGTCAGTAAAGGATGTTATCTTTCTGTCAGAATGACTGCATGCGCAATGAGCATGCTTTTCGGTGATGATGTTGATGGTTCATTCATCTTCGATTTGTCATTTTAGATGCGAAGCATCTTACGCTCGGGGCTTTGTCCATCCCTCCCGCGTCTTCCGTCCCGCATCGCGCGTCCGGCCACTTTCATGAAGTAGGGAAGCACCCATTATGCGAACCAGAACATTGTAGCAATATGAAGGCCGTCAACCACTACTACACTCACCAGAGTCATGGCCGAGAGCACAGAGAGGCTGCTTAGCAATGGCTAGGCAGGTGGTGTCTGTCGCCCAGGTTGACCCCATTCCTTGATCTTGTTTGCATGTGTTTGGAGGGGGCTTAGTCCGTCCCTCGTTCCCGCGTCCCACACCACCACAGCGCATGCGCGTCCTCTCCGCCGCTCTCCTACGCTCACTCCCTTTCTCTTCTCTAGGAATCCTATACTCTACGGAGCGGTTCCCGCGTCCCACACCCCCCTCTCTCTCCTCTCCTGCGGTCCCCCCCCGTCCTCTCCTCTAGGAATCCTCCACGGAGCGGCGCCCGCGACAGGTGGTGTGACAGCTGCATACTTCGCTGGGGGCGCCACGGTAGTTCCGCGGCATGAAAATGACGGAGCGCGCGCGCCTCATTCTCTCTCCTGTGCAGCGCCGCGATGAGCGCCCGAACCGCTGCCGTTAAATGAGAGCGGCGTGCAGTCGCAATGACTGCACGCGCAATGAGCATGGCTTTTCGGTGATGATGTTGATGGTTCATTTATCTTCGATTTGTCATTTTTTGTTTCTTCTTTTCGTTTTCAACTGCGCAGGTATATAATGCGTGGTTTGACGAATAAACTTTTGTTGTAAGTCAGCGCAGTTGTTTGTGTCTTTCTTTGCCTGGTCTTTCGTCTTTCGCGCTGTTTCCCTCCAAAAATAACTGTAATCGGTTGCGTATTTTCTGTAACATGTACAATTCAGGTTATAACAACATGGTGACAACATGAGGTGCCTCAGGAAAACGAAAGGTTTAGACCAGTCACGTTTGTTTAGCCCACGAAAATACTGATTAGAAAAACATGTATATATGGGACGAAGACAGTCATTTACATGCCGATGCGGGCCGCAACCAAGAGCTTCGCGGTCCGCATGCGGCCCGCGTGCCGCGTGTTTGAGACCCCCCTCACTACGCCATTACTCTACTTTCTGCCGATTCACGAGGTTTCCGCTACACATCTGTAAGGTATCGTTTACACTTTGTTGGGGCTGCATGTGGCTGATGACGATGAATAATTGTGGCGCAGCATTTTTCAGTGGCTGGGAAACATTAAACCACACAAGACTAGCGCAATTAGAATTAGGTGATGACTGGTGAATATTTTACTCTTCTGACACGCTATGTGACGCAAGTTAACATGATTCCTTGCATGGACTTTGCGCCTGTATGAGTACTTTTGCGAATGAGTTTGAAGCACCAGTGTACTCCTAAACCGGCGGTACGAAAAAAATGTGGTTGTGTGGTAGAATACTCGACTACCACGCAATGGCCCCGGGTTCAAATCTTGTTTCTTTCTGCTTTCTTTCTAACCCCTCTCAATTCGCAACAGCCAAAAACTTCGATTCACATCCTCTAACTGTCCGTAAATCAATATAACTTACTTACCGACTAATAATTTCTTCTTCAATATATATTTTTGCTAATGATTGTTATTTACCGCCAAATTAACCACAAGAGTGATGTCTATTCTCTTCAATCTGACATTAATAAGGTTCTGGATTGGTGTAACACTTGCAACATGAAACTAAGCATTATTAACAGCAAGCCTATGCGCATTTCTCTTAATTCATATGAACCTCCTTTTTACCACAGTAACAATGTTACTCTTGAAGCTGTCGTCTCTTAAAAGTACCTGGGTGTTCACATTTATTCTAACCTGCCCTGGAAAACTCGCATCGATCATACCATGAATAATGCCAACCGCATGCTTGGGTATCTTCGCGCGAACATTTCTCATTCATCGAGTTCAATAAAATTATTTCTTTATAAAACACTGGTTCGCTCGAAATTAGAGTTTTCCTTATCTGCCTCGGGCCCTGGCATTGATTCTCTCATTTCCCACTTGGAAGCTGTGCATAACATTTTAAATTACGCGCCCTATGCCTTCCCAATGGTTTACGACATACGTGGGAACCAAGGTAAACTGTGGCGGAGAGCAGGTGCCTGCCGACCCAGGCTACAGCAGCTGCGCGCGACTTATGCGAGACACAAGAAAACGTGAAGAAGAAAAAGAAGGCTGTTCTATGGACTGGCAGGAGATTTACTTCTAGCTGTTTTCATTGTCGGGCACAAGTTCACCCCAACTACGTTAGTTTATTAAAGTGTGTTTTGAACTGTGCATTACAAACGTAGGAATGGGCGCCTAAAATATGAGCTCTAAATTTTTTTTTGTGTGCAGGGAGGCAGATATAACGCCAGTACACGAATTCTTGTCATTATGTATGGGCAAACACCCTATTATCTCGCGAGTTGTCTATTTATCATTCCTGGCGATGATTCTTTTGTTGAATTGAGTAGTACACCAGCACTCCGTGCAATGCGCAGCTATATGCGATAGGCCATCAGTGCGAGTGTTTGCCTAATATTCTTTTAATCTCAATGACACGTCTTCCGGTCTGCCCTGTATATACAGAACGCGACAACAGCACTTTGTACGCTACGCCGTGGCACATTCAGTGGCTTAGATTTTGTGGCTCACACCGCACGCTGCCTTCTTTCGTTTCTCAATCTATAAGACAAGTTATGTACATATGTAACGACGGCAAATATCCCTTTCCCTTCCCGTTTTTTTTTTCCTTTCTTGTCCTCGTTCTCTTCAGACTATAATGCTCTCATTATCTTCTCGCACGCTCTGGTCATTACACGTTACGGAAAACCTGCACACACGAACCGGCCAAATTTTTTAAACACACTCTTCTTTATTATATGACCGCCGACCTTAATGGCACAGGTAGTCTCTTTACGTCCCATGTATTTTTGGTCATTTCAAGGAACGGTTTGCTAAATCACAAAAAATAGAGTTTTCCGCGCTTTTTAAGTAAGGCAGATTTATTAAAATCTGTCTAATAACCCACTCCGAAGGACACGTTCAAATAAAAAAGCGCACCACGTTCTCGCGGAAGGTTGAGCGTTGGGACATTGCAGCATATTTCGATGTTTCACAGCGCACGGAACGAGGAACAATAAAGAGGACACACGAACAGCGCTTTGAACTTTGTTAAAGATTTCCTGACAATTTCTTATATGCAGCTTACACTAGACAAGCATTTAGGCTTTCATACACGAGTTTTTTTTTATCAAGTGGAACTTAAGCATGGAGCGCATACGAGTGGCTCGTCCTGGGATGCGTGGTCACTCACCACTTCTTTTTGGAAAAAGTGCTTTTCAATGACAGAAATTCTGTGTCAAAAATTCACGAATGTCGAAAATGTGCACAAAGGGACGCTTTCCAAATAAGAAAAAAAAGAAAGAAGGCAATTTTTTAAACCTTTTTGCTAATCAACAAGTGCTGATAACACCCTTCAGGATGTGTTCAGATAAGAACGTCGGTGCATGTCCGGTGACCCCCCTCTAATTTCGCCGAAAAAAATATATTTTGTTCTCCGAGTCCCAAGGACCCCAAAACCACTTTTGGGCTCGCGAAAAAAAAAAATTTACCTCCTTTTAAAAAATTCACAATCTCCACTGAGCTGCCACGGCCTCTTTAGAATTTCGCGAAAATGGGATTTCGATGAAACGCTAAAAGCACTATTGTAGCTGCAGGTCTGAAAATTTGTCTCCACATACTACGGACAGTGTGTGTCGACAAAAAATTATTGCTTTGCAGTTTTGATGTTGTTCTGTTAAGAAAATAACACACGAAATTGAAACGTGTCTTCAGAGAAGTAGTTGAATGTTATTGCACATTGATATAGCATATGATTTCTGGTGGTATTCAGTAGCTACAGCACACTTAAACGTTGATGCACCCATGTTGACGCGTGGTGACACATATTCTCTTTCACGACAACCAACGACTCGCGACCAGGCTACATTTCCCGGAGACACTGCATTGCACGCACCGGAGCATCGCGCAAATCACACACGAACTACAGGTGTTCGCAAACCGTATAACGTGTTTTCACTGAATCGTTTTTAGATGCGAAGCATCCTATGCTCGTGGGTATATCCGTCCCTTCCACGTCCGGCGTCCCGCGTCCGGCCACTTTCATGAAGTAGGGAAGCACCCATTATGCGAACCAGAACACTGTAACAATATGAAGGCCGTCAACCACTACCACAGTCATCAGAGTCATGGCCGAGAGCACAGAGAGGCTGCTTAGCAATGGCTAGGGAGGTGGTGTCTGTCGCCCAGGTTGACCCCCCTTCCGTGATGTTTCTTGCATGTGTTTGGAGGGGGCTTATTCCGTCCCTCCTTCCCGCGTCCTCTCTCTCTCCTCTCCTACGCTCACCCCCTTCCTCTACTCTAGGAATCGTCTACTCGACGGAGCGGCGCCCGCGTCCCACAGCGCATGCGCGTCCTCTACCTCATCTCTCCTACGCTCACCCCATTCTCTACTCTAGGAATCCTGTACTCTACAGAGCCGCGTCCGACAGCCCCACAGCGCATGCGCGTTCTCTCCTCTAGCAATCCTCTACTCTACGGAGTGGCTCCGGCGTCCCACAGCGCATGCACGTCCCCCCCCCCCCCCCTCTCTCTCTTCTCCTATGGTCCTCCGTCCTCTCCTCTAGGAATCTTCTACGGAGCAGCGCGCATGACAGTTGGTGTGACAGCTGCATACTCCGCTGGGGGGCGCCGCGGTATGAAAATGACGGAGCGCGCACGCCTCATTCTCTCTCCTGTGCAGCGCCGCGTTGAGCGCCCGGACCGCTGCCGTGAAATCAGAGCGGCGACGTTCCTCCCGCTGCTTCGCATGCACACATGGTTCCCTTTAGCGGGAGATGGGGCAATTTTTTCAACGTCGTTTCCGTGACGGAAATACGTCAGACAACCGACGTGACACCCCTGAAAATTCCGGCGAACGTGAAAGCACATTTCAGAGTGTCGTACGCCAAGCGGAAGAAAGCGGAGATCGAGGGAGATATCTCCAGGAAAATTTCTGCTTTCCTTACAGTAGCGTACGGCACTACAGAGGAACCTGGTCGTTCAGCGCAAACCTGCAACACGTGTCGCGAGTGGCTGCGCAACCTAAAGCACACGTTCGATACCTGCGAATCATAACATGAACGCTGCCGCCTGCTGACATTGCACCCTGTGAACCTTTCTCAAACAGATTCAAGAAATGATTTCATCCGCCACTCGGCACCTCATTCGGAAATCCAGAAAATACAGAGACACCTGTGGGGTGTGTTCAAATCCGGACCTCTACAACAGATCGAAGCTGAAGCCATAAAACATACAGGCAGCAATGATATACTATACTGACGATGAGCTCAACTCCACCCAACAAAGCCGAAAGAAGAAAGATTTCATTGCAATTAGTTCTAAAAAACAAAAAAGAGTACGTTTCAAAACGGCTGATGACCACGTCCATTCGGGAAACATTTCGTCTACTTAAAGCGGCTCACCCTGACACAGGGATCGAGCTCACGAAGTTCTCCTCCTTGAGGCCGAAATGGGTTGTGTGCAGAAGGTTGCTTCACCAGGCGCGAGAAACACACAACTGCTTCAGTGGCGTTTGTGACTGTCTAACTTGTCTGTCTATGAATTGTGACTCTGACTCCCTGTGTTTACAATACGGGTAAATAAACAGTTCCTTCCGAGAGCTCGACTTGACTACATTTCTAGAAATCTTGCGGTAAGTCCTTACGCCAGGACCAAAACTGCGACGCGTGCACGCACGCACATGAACCAATCTTCACTTTAAGGTGACTCTTTAGTTTTATCTGTAGAGCTGTTTATCTGTAGAGCACAACAGAAGATATTCGGAACCTAAAAACATAATGATTATATCAGCTATTTGAGCAATAATTAGCTTTGTGCCAATTTCGCAATTTTTTTTCTTAACAGAACAACATCGGAACTGCAAAGTGATCATTTTTTGTCGACGCAAACTATCCGTAGTAGGCGGAGAAAATTTTTCAGACCTAGAGCTACAATAGTGTTTGTGTAGTATTTCATCAAAATCCCGTTTTCGCGAAATTCTAAAGAGCTGGTGGCGGCTCAGTGGTGACTTGTGAATTTTTTTAAAGAAGATGAAATCGTTTTTCGCGAGACCAAAAGTGGTTTTGTGGTCTTGGGGACTCGGAAAACAAAATATATTTTTTTGGCGAATTAAAGGGGGTCGGCGGACATGCACCGACGTTCTTATATGAACACACCCTCCACAACCTTGGAGCGAGCTTTTTACAGCGCGTTCGAATTTCCCAACTTATATGACCAGACTTCATTACCAGCATCCCATCAAGAAATCTGAATTTTCGCTGTTCAGGAACCTCGCGTGTTAACTTGAGGCCCTTGCCTTCCCGCATCAACAGCTCCTAAATTTCAATTTCAATCTCTGAAAAAGACATTTTAAGTTACTCGTCAGCCTACACAAGGTTGTAAGGGATGACATCACCATTTGATGCTTAAGGTCAGCGGTAACAGAAAAAAAAGAAATCGTATTCCGACAAGTAGACCGGTTGGTGGGCACAGGTTTTTCGGAACATATAGTGACCACAGCATGTCAGTAGTTATTCCGAGCATCAGTGTCTGAGCAGTACGGGGACAAGAATGAAAAAAAAAACACCCTGAAAATAAGAGGACATTTGCCATGGTATCACATTATCATAAATTGTGGCATGAATTGAAGAACGTGGCAGGCCAGTTTGGTGTCAAGGCAGTTTTTTCAGTGCCTAATCAGTTGGGAGGAATTATCGCGCACGTCACGAAGAAGGCAAAACAAAATAATACAGGTGGCCAGTAAGTTACGAAGGCAGGCTGCAAGCGATAGTTCTTTGCTGGAAATCGTTAGTGATAATTTCCAGCAAATAAGTGTCGCTCCTTAAGGAAATGGGCTAGTAAGTAGATACGGTGTTATAGTGCCTGGTATTGCACATAGGATGGTGCGCATGTGCAGCAGGTATCGCGCTCCGGCTGGCTACATATATTTGACCTTTTCTAATTAGATTTTAAGTTCATAGTAGCGCTGGCGTCGTTCCCACCTTCAGTGTCTGTGTCATAGCTCGCGCTCTGCTCGAAGTTTCTGTGCCGCGTATGTACAAGCTAGGTCGTCTTCCCGTCTCACGTCAGTTGATGTCATTTTGTAACCCTGAAAAGGGAAAACCTGGATGCTTTCCACATGCCGCTGAACACCATTAACCACGCCATTGAGCTCAAGTACTAAAATTTCGCAGATCCCAAGTACCATGGGAATCCATGCTATGCGAAGGATGCGGAGACAAGGTGACTCGGTTGTAATTTTTTTATTGAGCGAAAGATTATGAAATGACGTTAAAGATATGTACCAATGTACGCGCACAGATATGTTCAACAGTCGCATATGTTTCATTAACCAGTTCTTTACAGTTGGGTAATGATGCCAAGAGAAACATGGGTACCACCAACACCAGAAGCGGTAAGCTGATGTGTATTACTTGTGCTTGCGAGGATGGTAGCCCTGGATAGTGCCTCGTGGACCAACTGCAGTGGATGACACTTAAGTATACAGTTGACGTGAACCCGACATGACGCCTGCCTCATCGGAGTACATATGTAATTTTTATAAAATTAGATAGCCTGTACTGTAACGACAACTGACCTTTCACCAACATTACGCCTGCATAGGGTCTTTTTCCAAAGCAGTTCCGTGACCTGGCATGGCTCTGTGGTAGAATACTTGATTGCCACGCAGATTGCTTGGGTTCGATTCCTGCTGGGACCCTGATATTTATTATTTGCATTCGTCGGGTCAACGCTGCTGACGTCAGTTTTTCTTAACGCTCTCGCATTTAAATTACTAATATATGTCGTCGCCATTCCTGGGTAGATATAAATTGTCAAATAGCTGTGGCGCATACCCGCGGCCCGCGGTATACGGGTATGTGCCACACGTGTCTGCAGCAAAGGGTTTGACGACGTATGAAAAAGGATTTTCACGTTATTCATGTCATGACCAGCCAGACATATTCGTCAATACCTCTTACGCTCCCATACAAATTTTGGTAAACACCAAGTGAAGGAGGCGCCTCAAGAGCACCCAGACGTAGGCGCGGCTAGATAGATAGATAGATACGTAGATAGCAACGCCAAAGTGCTTACAATGCGCAAAGAAATGCTTTGCGCTTAAAAAGAGAAATCGAATGGCTTGCCTTTTCTGGGGTTGCGTGAGCGTTAGGCTGATAATGACAGTGTGGAAACAGTGTAACGGAACCAATCTGACAAGGGGAACTTTTAGTCATTTCACTCATACCACCCGACAGAGCGCAAAGTGTTTGTCGTGAGGACTTTTTTGTCACGCTGTGATGCAGTGGGCTCTAATCAGCAGCTGCGGCTACGTGAAGTCGACATTGTCGGTGCACCGGAACGATGCCATTGTTCGAGGACGATCAGTGACACCCAGAAGCTCATGCGAAAAGGAACGCGGAAGCAGCGTGGAAAGTTGGTAAGAGTTCATTCTGGTCGAACTGCATGGTGGGACGAGACACGAAGAGAAAGGCAAAACAAACAAGCGCATAATAACAACTATGTTTACTGAAGGATGAAACCAGCCTTTATAACAGTATCAGCCCATATGACAAGTCCCCCCTAGGGGCTATCAAAGGAACTGCTAAACGTCGTTTAAATAAGCACGTTAAAGAGTTATCTATGAAACAATAAAATAAAATATGTTGTTATGATGGGATGCGTTTATTTACAAGAGATGATGGATGCGAAAGCCCAGGGATCGAGCAGGTCCCAGTCCGAGGCAGTGTCGTTCCCCTCTTCTTTCACGCGTTCCCCCAGCACCGTAGCAATATCATAAATACACGTGGCAGGCTATAAAAACACGAAAAAACGTTAAATATCTCGATGTGCATGAAAACAACGTTGCTCACGTGAAAAAGCTGTGTAGACTGAGGTGGTTACGTGCACGTGGAGCAGATATATGCATTCTCTTTGTCAGTAAAAGTAACCGACGGGTGGCTCACGCATCCTTCCCCTTTCCTCCTGATATGAAACGCGTCGATAATTCTGCGGCCTAATAACTTCATTTCTTTCTACAGAACTGTCGCGTCTTCGAAAACTGCTTCGCATCTGCACTGCCGGCAGTGCTCTGGTAAATGCAAAGTTGGGGAGTTAGACAGCGACAGCTCGTGCTCCCTTAATCGTATGTGAATGCATCTTACGCTCTCACCTATATACGATTTCCCGCACGTTAATGACACCTCATACATCATACCGACCTCGCAAGGTACATGCTTATGCTTGTGATGAATAACACAATCACTTTGACGTGACTCACTCGTACCTTCTTTCCTCTTACTAAGCATTTTGCATACTTTAGAATCTTCAGCAGGCACGGAAAAAAACTACGGTCACGTCATATTTGTTCCCGATCTTTTTTACACCATGGGAAAGGCCGTGAACGTACGGAACAACGGCGAGCTTATCCATCTCTTCGGCCTTTTGCTAGCCTTCTCTTCCATGCCTTCTTTCTCTTTTACCACGCGGACAAGCACACCGCAAACTGTGTCCATCAAGTGGCTCGGATACCCAGAGTTTGTTAGCATTTCCACTTGCTTTTCCAAACTTTGCGTCATCTTGTGGACGCGGGATTTTTCGAGCACTGCTCGCAAGGCAGTGAAAGTGATCCCCGTTTTGATCACCTTCGAGTGGCTGGACGCATAATTAAGAAGCAGTTTTCGAGCCCTTGGCTGGTAGCACCAACAGACATGATGTGATGAAAATTCTAAACGAAGATCCAAAAAATTGCAGCCAAAATTCATTCCAAAATAAAGTGTAGACCTCAGGTCATGTGTGCTGAACAGTCCAAGAACCACAATTAGCTGTTTCTTCGTTGGGGAGACAAAATGCTGCAGAAAGCGAGCGGTAAGTCGACAGAGGTGAATAAGTTTGCCGTTGTTCTACATGGTCACGGCCTTTTCCGTGGGTTAAAGACGATGGGGAAAAAATATGGGGTGAATGTAGTTTTTTGCACACCTGCTAAACCTTGGAAAGTATGCAATATGGTTAGTAAGAAGAAAGAAGGTGCGAGTAAGTTGCCTCAATGGGAAATTGCGTAATTCATCATAGGAATAAGTATGTACTTTGCGAGGTTGGTGTGGTGTATCAGGCGCCATTAACATGCCGCAAGTCGTATTGTGAGGACGGTGTGGTGGTTCGTCACCTTTCCATGTGCGTGGCTCGACGGGATGGTCGACAAGAGAAGAAGCACGAATGAGTTTCAAACAACATTTGTTAAAGGAAAAAAAACCGCCAGGCCTGCGCGGAACACGTAGCACAGTCACAGCGAAAGCTTGCAAAAGCGGCCCTTCTAGAGCCCGTTGTACACTCGCTTGGAGGAAGGTAGTACAGATACACGTGCAAGGTACCCACTGCGTCATAAATAAACGTAACTTTCATCAAGTAGGAAAGCATCTTCTATGCCATTATTAGCCATTCTATGGAGAAGCGTGGTACCCCCTAAAAATCTGTAAGGCATTATGTGCGCTTTGTTTGTGCTGTGGCTAATGACGATGAACAATTATCTCTGAATCTTTTGTAATGTGTTGGAAGCAATCGACGACCTTCTCGCTGCACAATTCGTATTTTGCTGCGTCCGGTTGTTTTTTTAATCTACTACGATGCGATATCACATGTGTTAACACGCTTACTTGAGAACATGGCCTAGAGGGCGTTCTTGCTAAGGGGTTTCAAGCACCGGCGTGGCTCTGTGCAGAAGGCCCGGGTTGCAATGCCTTCCTTTCCTAGAAAATTTTTTCCAGTTTTTTTTATTTCGTGCCAGAGCGGTTACGGACAACGGCGGCAGCGGCTCCAAAATTGGCTCTTTTACAGCGAAAGCTGTTACCCATCAAAACGGCTATGGCAGTGCGGTAGTTGTCCGCCGCAGCCGCCCCCGGTGTCCGTAACCGCTATAAACCAATATCAGAAAAAATAGGGGAACCGTTCAGCTTCGCCTTTAAGATTTGAACGCTAAAGTGATATCCTGTCCCTAGTGCGTACTTCAATATCTTAGTGCATAATATGTAATGGGTAGCATGCTTTAAACCACGAGCACTTATAAGCGGGAAATGCGGGAAATGTTTTATAGCTTGCTATGCGCCCACTACGTTGTCTTATGGGAATACGCGCAATAAAGTGTGTGTCTTTTGTAATGGGTTAACGGTTTCGAGCCGGAGTGACGTGATAATATTCACATCTTCTGACGCCCGATGGCAATGTACGCTTGTACCACGCAATATTCCATGTTGTATAGTGACGCCTGTATACAGGACGCATGTGTTTGTAAAGCGTGAAAGTTATTTTCACTGGATTTCCAAGCAGAGGAGGCTATTTTATATCTAATACCAAGCATAAGGTGGCTGTGTGGTAGAAAACCTGCTTGCCACGCAGACGGCCTGGGTTATAATGTTACGGGGAAATGTATATTTAAAGATTCTTACAGGCGGAGACAATCACTAACACAATGGCGGGCTGAATGAAGCCTGTCTCTTCACACTTCGTAGTTGTCTCTCCCAGACCAGGACCCTCTACAGCTTTATGCCCTAAACCCACTCTTACTATCATCATTATTCAAACAGAGGTGACAGGTAAGCAATGGAGTCCACCTGGGCGACACACATACTACCGGTGGGGGGGGGGGGGGGGGGTGGTTAATAACGCGATATCGTTAAAGAGCTCGTTTGGCAGAAATTCTGGCGTCAGCGTCGGTGTCGGCGTCGTTGGTTGTGAGCCAAAAATCATCATCTTTGCGTGACCGAAAAGTCGAGAATGATGCTAATAAAATAAATAATAAAAATTCCCGGCTCCAAGAGAGGATCGAACCCATGCCGTCTGCGTGGCAAGCAGGTGTTCTACCACACAACCACGCATCTGTTTGGAAATACACCAAAAATAACTTCGTCTGCTTGGAAATCAAATATGCAAATAAGAGAAATAAGCATTTCTGGGTCCGAGTGAGGATCCAACTGAGGTCGTCTGCGTGGCAAGCAAGTGTTCTACCACACAGCCACGTGTCTGCTTGGGAATAGCGCAAGAATAACTTCCTCTGCATGGAAATGCATTGAAAATAACTTTCATGCTTTACAAACACACCCGTCCTGTATAGAGGCGTCACAATACAACATGTAATATCGCAGTAATATTGCGTGGTACAAGCGTACATTGCCAATGGTCGTCAGAACGTGTGAATATCACAATGACGTCGTCGTTTAAAGGCAGCTACCCATTACAAAGGCGCACAGGTTACTGCGCGTATTGGCTTAAGACCCCGTAGTGGGCACATAAGTTCGAAAACATTTCACGTGCATAATTGCTCGTGGTTTAAAGCATGCTGGCCATTACATAGTATCCCCTGAGTGATTGAAGTACGCTCTAGGGACAGGATATCGCTATCGCGTTCACCACTTAAAGGCGAAGCTTAAGGGTCCCCCAAATATCTTCGATGCCACACACCACCTAGTTTGCCATTGCTACGCAGCCACTCTGTGCTCTCGGCGTCTCATCCCAGCTACCGCTGGGATGAGACGCTTATGTTGGCAAACATCCTGTTCTACCTTAAAGGAACAGCGAAAGTCTGGTTCGAGAACCACGAAGAAGAAATTTGGAGCTGGGATGCCTGCAAGGAAAGGATGCGCGCCCTTTTCGGCAAGTCTGCGGGTAGAAGGGCAGCGGCCAAGAAGGAGTTGGCATCTCGTGCGCAAACGTCGAAGAATCATACCTGACGTATATACAGGACGTGCTTGCCCTTTGCCGAAAAGCAGGTAATGGCATGGATGAGACCTAAAAAGTGGCGCACATATTAAAGGGCATAGCAGATGATGCCTTCAATCTTCTCATGTGCAAAAACTGTGACATTGTGGATGCCATCATCAAGGAGTGCCAGCGTTCTGAGGCCGCAAAAAGTCGACGTATCGCTCACCATTTCGCTCGACTTCCCAACACAGCGGCAACATGGTCGTGCGAAGACGTACCTGCCCCCCCCAGGCGCCGCTAACTGCAGAGCAAGTGACAAAGATAGTTCGACGTGAACTTGAAGCTATGTCACCTGCTTCTATGTGCTCCCGTGCCTATGACTCTAGCTCTCAGATGATACCACTGGTGCATGCTATCGTGCAGAAGGAGCTTTCCAACGCTGGTCTGGATTCTATGTGCGCCACAGCTCCGTCTCGACCCATCGACCGCCGTCGAGCACCACCTCCACATGCCCAAGGTCAGAGCCTTCCAGTGCGCTCTCGCAATCCAGCCGAGTGGAAGACTCCCGCCATTGCAACAGCCGATGGTATTGGCATGAAGCATCCTATGGATACAACCGTCACGCAGCGACTGACCATGGACGCTTTCAACCTTACCACGAATCACCACAGGCCACCAGTGAAGATGTTTCTTCCATGCCGCATCGTCGGCGTTCGCCATCCCCGCATGGGCATCAGTCTCGTTCGCCGCTGTCCCCTCGCCCATCATCAAGCTCGCCCCAATTTCGCCGTCCAACGTCGCCGACTGACCGCTTGCCTCGGGAAAACTAGACGATGCAGCTCCCGGAGGTGACGCTGCATCGACCGCTTGCCTGCCAAATCCTCTGACCACACTGCCGACGCGACGCAACCTTATTGACGTTAAAGTGGACGACGCACTCGTTGTTGCTCTTGTGGACACAGGCGCGCACTTATCAGTGATGAGTTCAGAGCTTCGTCGCCGCCTTAAGAAAGTTCTGACGCCACCCACAGTACCACTCATCCAGGTCGCCGACGGTGGGACGTTTCCCGTGCTTTGGATGTGCTGCGCGCGCATAAGTGTTGCTGACCGCTGGGAGCACGGCAACCGTGCTGGTTGCCGTGCTCGAGAAATGCTCCCACGAACTTATCCTCGGCATGGACTTTTTGTCCGCCCACTCTGCTCTTATTGACTGTGGTACCGGCTTGCTTCAACTTGACGTACCGTGTTACTACGACACTCCAACACCACCTCAACCGCATCTATGTTCCCTAGATTACGTTCGACTGGCACCACAAGCTGTTACGTATGTGGACCTGAGGTCTTTCCCTCCTATTCCAGACGGCGATTACATGTTGACGCCTATTGCTGACGTCCGGCTGGCCAGAAATCTGGCCGTCCCTCACACACTTTCGACAGTCAGAAATAATCAAGCGTCTCTACCGATTCTGAATTTCAGCTGGTGCTCGCAACTTATCCCAGAAGGCATGACTCTGGCGAAAGTCTCTTCTATCGGTGATGCCATTTGTGCGTTTGTAGCCGACGCTTCTTCGTCCTCTGCTGCATCCTCCTCCTGCCCACACAATGAATGTTCAGTATACCTACGACACGCTTCTTCCTATCACTGTCTACAACCATGCTCTGATTTGACATAACAAACTTCTTTAAATGTTCAGCGACACTGGCCACGCAACAAGAGAATAACCTAATCTAAAAGATGCGTACCCTGTGCGTTAAAACTATCACTCATTTGGTGCTCACACGACTTTATGAGGGCCGACTTAAGGCAAGACATGTCTATACTGTTTTTTACAAGCCTCCAGTGTTCCGATGAAATTAACAGTGGTTTCGAAGATCTAGGAGAATACTGCCAGCATACGTGGTTCTTCTGAAACGTTAAGGAAATGCCTAGAAATTGTATTCCATTATTCTGAGGCTATTCTTTAGTAAATTTCAGCCCTGCTCCATTTAATTAAAATATTTTGCTGACTGAAGTTAAGACGGTTTCAAAGTCCTCACCAGTGCGGAAAAAACAAATAATCATCCTCATAACCAAAAACCTTAATACTTCAATTACCTAAGGTGCCTTCCAAACGTTTGTCAATCTTGCCAAGGTGTCTATCACTAAGAACCACAGAAACCTTAGAACCAATACAAATCCCCTATTTTTGCACATAAACACCTTCCTTACAAGCTAGTACATCGACTTTATATACACGGAAAGAATTTGTAATCAAGACCCCATAGAAACACCATATTTATCGATGAAAAACGTTTCGTGCCCGTGTTCAATAATACATCTTCAGTTGTAAGTCGGCATTTATGGTGTATTCTTTCTTGTGTCCGTGTTTGCACGCCTTGCCTTTGAGAGCATTGGTGAAAGGCGCAACACAGTTACATTGACCACAATGGTAAATGACACTGCTAAAAATGCACGTATCTCAAGGAATCACAGACGAAGGCGTGACTTCCAGTTTCTGTCCTTGACAATTACATTAGAATTCCCCCAGACTGTTTTGTGCTTAGCTGTTGCTGCTTACTATGTCAGAGCATTCAATGCTGCTCCTGTCTTTGCCTCAGCTGCTGTTAAAGTTTGCAATCTCCTCTATGTCAGCACGCTTTCCTAGTTCGCTCAGGAGATGCAAAGGATGCTAGGAAAGTTTTCTTTTGGCAGCTCGTCCTTTGCAGTTACGAGGGCGTGCCACAGTTTTCAAACAGGAGCTTCGGCTACTACGGATTTTACATTGACATAGAACGTGTGATAAGGTTTCGCGCTTGAAGAAAGGAAGTACATCTCTCCTGTCAAACACTGGGAGGCTGGGATTGGACAAACAGTGCTACAGAGCAGCATTCATGAACTTAGGAGGGTGACCGCTCATCAAATGGTTCTGCCGGCATTTTGAAAATCTGTTCACATTTTGTGCAAATGCGATTCGTCCCATCAGGCAAAAAGCACTTTTCTTTAATAAGTGTCAGGATTTATGGACACAACGTCCACACAGTCAGGATGTGTATGCTTTTTTGTAAACATTGAACAAAAGTGCTATGTGCCTTTCTAGCAACACACTGAAAAGGTACCATGTGGTCTGCCCATATCCACCGTGATAGATAGATACATAGAAAAACGTTTATTAAAGGGGAAAGAAGAAGGGTTTGAGAAACAGGTGGGTGGGGCCCCTAGTGCAGGGCTCCACTGGCCTCAGGAGCCCGCTGCACCTGCCCCAGAAGCGCCACTTGGGCGTCCTGGTCCTCGCTGGCGAGCAAGGTCTCCCACTGCTCCATCTTGAATTTGTGCGCCGGAATCAGGCGTGTTAATTTTCGGTGGCCGTAATTTACATTCCCACGTAATGTGAGCAAGAGTTGGCTGTCCTTCCACACCACGGGCAAGAACCGGCGTATCCGGTTGGGTGGATGGCATCTTTTAAGCGCAGGTGCGGATATGTATTTGTCAGCGGTCGGCGTCACTCATGCGCTTCTTTTGTACCTAGCCGAGAGTGGGGCGGGGAGTATCGCCGTTGTTCTCGACGCTGGTGTTCTAGGATTTCTTAAGGAGTGTGGGGAGCCTGGAGTAGCAGACGGGTATCTGGAAGAGGGGTATCTGGAGTAGCAGACGGGTATCTCATAACTTCTTTAGTTTTGATGGCGAGTGCTACCGCAAGGGCTTCCGCCGTGTTCGCCGAGCTCGTCTTGGCTGAAGCGCAGGTGAATAAACCCGGGCTGTGTACCGAGCCAACAGCGGCCAGCGAAAAGCCATGATTGCCGCAGCGGGCTGCGTCCGTATAAAGCGTGTCTGGGTCCGTTCGGAACTGTTTCGTGAGTTGCCTGGCTCTGGCGTCGTGACGTGCGCGGTGGTACAAGGGATTCATGTTTTTCGGTATAGGGGCAGTATGGATTTGTGCACGGATATGAGCGGAAAGGGGCACTAGGTCCTCATCACTGTATTGGGGCCGTACCGGATATCCTAAGCCACGTAAGATTTCTCGACCCGTGGGTGAGAGGCTAAAGCTTTCTCGCTGCGAGATGAGGACCGGGGCCCTAAGCTCCTCGATGGTGTTGTTAATCCCCAAGGCAACAAGCCGCTCTGTGGATGTTCCGGTTGGTAGGCCGAGGGCAGCTTTGTAGGCAGTACGAATGAGGGTATCCAGTTTGTTCAATCTCACTCTTACTGAGTTCTTGGTAAGAGAGACCATACGTTACTCTATTGATTACCACTGCATCGTCAGATTAGCAGCAGTCACCAAGCGACAGAGGCACCCATTGGCAAGTTGTGGACTTGGGTGTGAATAACCATATCAGCGGGTACAGAAATATACAGTTCTGTTCACTTCCATTGTCACTAACACGACAACTGAAGTGTGTGCTGCTGCTCTTTATACTAGTCGGCCCCACAAGAACATTTCTGCAATCGATGCTTCCGACTTAAAGAAGCTCGTCAGCATTCGCCTGGAAAACACGTACGTGAGTTTTGGAAGGGTGCCCTACAGACTAGTACGCGGCACACTAATGGGTGTCTGTCTCAGTGACCCCTGCGTGTGCCTGTCTCAGTGATGCTGTGGCTGAAAAATCGTACCCTTAATTTTCAAAAGCCCAACATCAAGAATTCGTGTGTGCTATGTAGGTTATCCTGCCGACGTAGCACTTCGGCAGGATAACAGCTGGTCATTAAGGGTAACTAACTGGATTCCAAGAGAAGACAAACGCTCAAGGGGGGAGACAGAAAATTAGGTGGGCAGTTGAGATTAAGAAGTTTGCAGGTATAACGTGGCAGCAGAAAGCACAGGACCGGGATCGAAGCATGGGAGAGGCCTTTGCCCTGTAGTGGGCGTAGTCAGGCTCATGATTTTGATGATGATGTAGAAGATTACTTTTTTTTTGCATTATTAAGCACTCTGCTTTGGAAGCTTCACCATGAAACTAGACTATCAAGATTTGAGTTCACAGAAGAGATAGAGGCAGACTAAAAACTACCTTTTTGGTATGTGTTAGCAAGTAGGAAAAATGCGGCATTTTCTTCCCCATTTACAGAAATGGTACATACATTTGCCCGGTACATGATTCAGCCAATGGTCAGCAAGTTGTGATTGGCTTCAGTAATTATGTCGTATTTGCATGAAACTTGAAAACGTGACTTCCTACATGAAGAAAACCCCAAATGACTTTCTGACAAGCTGTTACACGGCTGTATTCATGACAGCTGTGGAACGCTCTCCAAAATCAGTCAGCCTACCAGTGTCCAATACAAGAAATTTGTTTCCATTCCTGATATGAACGGGATAAGTGAGACCTTATCCTGCGTACTCTGTAAATATGATGTGGTTGCTGACATTCCTGTGCACAAAGAGAGTCATGCACTCATTCAGGTGTTGCTTCGAAGAAGCCCTGTGCAGAATGGGAGAGCATCTACATAGGGGAGATGGGTCACGTTAACAAGTGCTGTGTAACTTTAAATTGATGCAGATAAGAAATGGGCAGTATCAAATGATCTGGGAGAGCATGTACAACAGACTGGGCACATTAACACATTAGCACAAACTCACTGATCATTTTCCCTTGTTATTTTTTCTGTTTTATGCACCTATATATGTAACACGTTGCCACGAATACCAACCATATTCACTCGACGCCCATTGTAAACAATGCGGCTGCACACCATCCTTCGCCGACACTCTGATTCTGTCACGTCATAAACAACAGAAAGCAAGAGAAGTCATCGAAGCGTTCCACATCCAAAGGAAAGGAGAAACATGTGTCAGTCTACCTTCTATCGCGCTAAGTGTCGCGGAATTTCGATACCTAAGCAGCACCTGCACATGATCACAATGTTTATCTGTTTTCTGTTCTTTTTTTGTACTTCACCTTTATATTAGCATCTTCTTTCCTAATAAAATCAGTTGCGAGTTAGCGCCCCTGTTGTCCACCTTCTTTTCTTAGTCCTCGTCCGTCAGTGCGCTGCTAAAATCAAGATGAATCCATACGATCTAGCTCAAGTTTCAATTCTCATAGAGCTGAAACAGTTTTCAGTCTACAAACAAACAAACAAAAAAATTTTTTTTCTAAAGTCGCTCAAAATGCAAAGAACGACAAAACGCTGCCGGCTGTCCAGAATGGTACGCATTTTCCCTGGTAGGACCACTCGCTCTACAAGTCTAATCATCTTCCTTACGCCAATGCAACAAAAGGCGGCACCGATGGAAGCACAAGCATGGTGTTAATGTTATCGCCAAATATTGCTGTGTCGTTCATTTACTGCGGTTTAGACCTATTTTACGAGGTATGTCAAGCCCAAATGAAATGTTACAATCTGTAAAAACCAAATAAAAATTTTACTCTAGAATACTGATGATAGTAGCCTACATAGATTTTAGCCGGAATATAAATTTGAGGTATTTTGGTGACATGAGCGCACTAGCGAAAAGGATGTTGGAGCTGGCCCGACCATATTGTCCGTAGCAAAAAAACTGCGTTTTTTCTTCAGTTTTATTGAAACCGGACTTGGATTTTTTAGATGTATGATCTGGCTACAATAGTTCCAATTTCTACTGTGCTGTTATTTCGAGTTCAATTAGCCCGGCATTTTGTAATACTGCAAGGAATAATAATAATAATAACTGGTGGAGTTTGACGGGCCCAGAACCACGCTATGGTTACCAGGCACTTCGTAGAGGAAGACTACGAAAATTTCTACAGCTTGCACACTTAAATCAAGGAGGCTCGCGCACTTACAGTGGCCCCGAGCATTTCGTCTCCATAAAAATGGCACCGCCGTGGCCCGGGATGGAACCCACATCATTCGCATCAGCAGTCGAGCACCGTAACTACTGTACCATCGCGGTGCCTTGCGCTTTGAAAATTTTGTTTGCTTTGTATTTTTTGTCTTTTATAAATACGAGTATCAGGAGGTCAACAAAAATCTAGATTTGATGTGTATTCCATAGAACCACAGCTGTCTATGTGAGCTACGTTGTCTCGTGATTCAGTGGCGTAATGTTTTGGAATATGTGGTGTTTAAAGGTCCTGTGTAAAAAGTTAATATATCACAATGTACGTGAATGGATCTCTGTACTACTCTGGAAACGAAGCAGTATGATAGGGGCTTATTCGCAAAACATCGCGTTGTCGAAGTAGCATCAGCTAGCATCCTATATTCCAAAGGAAAGTTTACATTTCACTTCTGGTTCTAGTCACTCGTTTTCGGTCAGAGAAATAGGTCATAATTTCGCTCACCGGCAGTTCATCTCAGCAATATATGCACCACGCATTATTAAGGTTCGCAATCAGTGTGAGCGCTTGCTTAGTTTTCATGCAAATAAATGCTATTAGTTGCAGAAAGCGTAGCAGTATATTTTTAGCGGGACGTCAGGTGGAAAGTTGGATAAAACTGTCTGGCGGGTGCACAAACATACGTAGTATTGCGTTACAATGTGCACTACAAAAAGGTTAAACTTGATCACTGTGTCTACGACAAAGCTCACATGTGTATGTATGTCTGCTAGACGTAACGCTACTCTTCGTTATTATTTTTTTCAATAGTAAGCTGGCAGATTACGCGGGCGAGCTTATTCTAACAGTGCGAAGTATAGCGGGTAAAAACGCATGCGCAAACAGCATGACATTCGATCAATTAGCTTCTCGAAACTAAGATAATTGTGACGTTTGTAATGAATTCCTGCTGGATCAATTATGTAGGTGGATCTCTAAGCCCGAGCAGAAATGCAGGAGCATGCAAATGCACAGCAAAATATAGCTAGGTTTAAATTTAGCGCATTTCTTATAATAATTTATATCTTCAGTAATAAATTTGTGTTTTCTAAATGGCTTCTTCACATGACTCAACCTAAATGATCTAGTTATTGTAACGTAAGTATGCGAACTTTGCAACATGAAGCTTTCATATTCCAAAGTGGTAGTAAGATTTATTTCCAGTAATCATGCAAAAATACATCACGATTGCCGTACGTGATAGATCCTGGTCCAACTATTGTTCAAGGTGAATAGCTGGAGAGGAAAATTATGAGGGCCTTCTTCTCAGTAAACGTGTGATGCAGCAACGTCATATCAGTAGAATTAAGCGCGAAATGTAAAGTTTCGGTAGTACTAGAATGCCACTTAAACAGCGTTCACTTTTGCGAATGCGTCCCTAAGAACGTACGGCGTTTCCAGAGTTCCACAAACTGTCGTAGATGGCTTGGGCAGCCCTATGTAAAAGACTTTTAATTGTTTCCTCCGCAATGGCAAGTGAGCACGTGCTGTGAACGATCAGAAGTGTAAAAGAAAACAAAAACTATACATTTCATTAGATCACATTTGTTAACACACGTTGTGCTGTAACAGCGCCATCATGCAACTAAGACAACATTTAAAACGCCGGAGAAGCACATACGCATCTCTCATATATATATATATATATATATATATATATATATATATATATATATATATATATATATATATATATATATATATATATATATATATATTGCCACGCGCGTTTCTTTCACTGTATTCGGTTTCCGCCCACAAAGACTATCAGCAGTACTCGGCGCAGACCGCGCCTTATCGTTCCAGAAGCTTCTCGCTTGTAGTAGATCGTTCTGTTAAGATTGCACGCAAGACGCTAACACTCAAGATTATTCCAGAGCTTCCGCGACGACTAGTGATAAGGCTAGAATGTTCGACGCGTGCGTTATAAAAGCCGGCGCGTTCCAGCGATGTACAGTTTGATCGACGGCCGACGCTTTGTTCGCCGCTATCACTGCCAGTGTGTAGTGCTGTAGCCTGACCTTCAGTTTTCCGGCCACAAGTTCGGCCTAATAAAGAGTTTCTTCTTTGAAACGCCGACTGTAGCCTTCGTCGACGTCACGACCACGTGACATCTGGTGGAGGTGCTTCCTGGTCCATGCACCGAACGCCCCCCTCCAGCCGTGAGCCAAGCCCACGTCGTGAAGAAGACATCGACGCCAGCTTCGATCAGCGAGCTAGCCGCAGGCAACGAGGGCTACCTCCAGAGTACGGGCTTCTACCTGACCAGACTCGGAAGACCAAGGCCACGACCACTACTGCAGAGACGATGACCACCCCTGTGCCGCCTGCACCGATCCTGCTCCGGCAACCCAAGGAGCCGCCAACTTTCCGCGGTTCACCACTCGAAGACCCGGAGAGCTGGCTTGAACGGTTCGACCGCGTCGCCACCTTCAACAACTGGACCAACGATGACAAGTTGCGGCACGTTTATTTTGCCCTGCAAGATTCCGCTCGGACATGGTTCGAGAACCGAGAAGCCACACTCCGGACCTGGGACCTTTTTTCGTGCCGCATTTCTGGAGACCTTCACAAGCGTCGTCCGGAAGGAAAGAGCCGAAACCTTGCTGGAGAGCCGTGTACAACTCCCAAATGAGAACGTCGGGATGTACACAGAAGAAATGACGCTCCTGTTTCGTCATGCTGACCCCGCTATGTCCGAAGAGAAGAAGCTTCGCTTCCTGATGCGGGGAGTTAAGCAGGAACTGTTCGCCGGCCTTGTACGCAACCCACCCACGACGGTCATGGAATTCGTCTCAGAGGCCACGACGATTGAAAAGGCCCTCGAAATGCGTACGAGGCAGTACAACCGCCGCATTCCGACGACGAACTACGGCGAGGTTCAGTCATTTCAATCGCACGACTTGCGCGAGACTATACGAGCGATCGTGCGGGAGGAACTGCGCAGGCTGATGCCTTCGCCACAACCTCAAGTGGATTCGATCGCAGACATTGTCCGCGAGGAAGTTCGACAGTCGCTCGGAATACCCGAAGCACCGCAGCCTCAGCCGGAAGCTATGAGCTACGCCGCTGCAGTCCGCCGCAACGCTCCCCCAAGGCCGCGTCATGAAGCTGCACCACAACAGTTCCGCCGCCAGACTCCGCCGCCATCACCATCGACGCCATACCGCCCGCCAACCGGCCAGCGCTACGCTCCGAGGAAGACCGACGTTTGGCGGGCCCCCTGACAACCGCCCGCTGTGCTACCACTGTGGAGAAGCCGGCCACACATACCGCCGCTGCCAGTACCGCCAAATGGGCCTACGCGGCTTCGCCGTCAACGCAGCGCCCCCACAGCACGGCCAGCGACCACGCGACATCGCCGACTACTTGACCAGCACTGAACAGGCACCTCGACGGTCATCGCGTTCACCATCGCCCGGCCGCTACATGTCGCCGCACCGCCGGCAGTACACTGGCCCAAACCGGGGCCGGTCGCCTAGCCCGTACCCGGAAAACTAGGGGCAGCAACCGTTGGAGGCGCGGTTGCTGTTCGACGAACTAACGAAGACCCTCCGCCGACGACGACGACGCGACGAAACCCGCTGAACACGACGCGAAGCAGACAGAGCGCTGCCGACGAAAGCTTGCAGACTGAGGAAAACCTGACGACGCAGCATGGAAGCAGCGCAACAATTCGACATAGCCGTGATCCGACGCCGCGACCTAACCGCAACGCAAGGCGACGGACTAGCGAGCTCGACGTTCTCATCGACGGCCACAATGTCACAGCTCTCGTCGACACCGGAGCCGACTATTCCGTCATTAGTGGGACGTTCGCCGCGAAGTTGAAGAAAGTGAGGACTGCTTGGGAAGGCCCTGAAATCCGGACAGCCGGAGGCCACCTAGTAACGCCGGCAGGAATCTGTACAGCGAGAATCACCATTAACAACCGGATTTATCCCGCGAGCTTCGTCGTCCTACAGCGCTGCTCGAGAGATGTCATCCTTGGTATGGACTTCCTAGGCCTTCACGGAGCAGTCATCGATCTGAGATCCAAGTCGATAACGCTATCCACCGAAAAAGCACTACCGCCGCACACGCCGTCAGGGAAGCACGCCTTGAATGTGCTCGAAGACCAAGTCACCATTCCCCCCTGCTCCAGCGTCAGCATTTCCGTCGGCACCCGAAAATCAATAGACCTTCAAGGCGTCGTTGAAGGCGACCAGCACCTGTTAATCAACCGCGAGATTTGCGTCGCCAGAGGAATAGCCGAGCTGCGAGGAGGGAAAACATCAGTGATGCTCACGAACTTCAGCAACGAATACAAGCACGTGGGCAAAGGCACGACGGTTGCCTATATCGAAGAAATTGTGGAAGCCAGCAACGCTTTCACCCTCGCCGAGTCTATCGAAGCTACTACGACGAACGAAGATCATCAACTAGCCTTCGACGTTAACGCGCGCCTTCCGATGCATAAGCAGGAAAAGCTCAAAACCCTGCTCCTGCAATACAAGGACTGCTTTTCATCGTCGTCAAGAGTTCGACAGACCCCAGTCGCAAAACATCGCATCATAACCGAAGAAAGTGCCAGGCCACTTCGTCAGAGCCCGTACAGAGTTTCGGCGCGAGAACGCGAGGCCATAAAGAAACAAGTCGACGAAATGCTTCGCGACGACATCATCCGGCCTTCAAAGAGTCCGAGGGCGTCGCCTGTGGTGTTAGTGAAGAAGAAAGATGGGACCCTACGTTTCTGCGTCGATTATCGTCGCCTGAACAAAATCACAAAGAAAGACGTGTATCCTCTCCCACGAATAGACGACGCCCTAGATCGACTCCACAACGCCAAGTACTTTTCCTCGATGGACCTCAAGACGGGCTACTGGCAAATCGAAGTCGACGAGAGAGACCGAGAAAAAACTGCCTTCATTACACCGGACGGTTTGTTCGAGTTCAAGGTCATGCCCTTCGGCCTTTGCTCGGCGCCTGCGACTTTCCAACGGGTTATGGATACAGTACTGGCTGGCTTGAAGTGGCAAACATGCCTCGTTTACTTGGACGACGTCGTTGTGTTTTCCTCGAACTTCGACGAACACCTCGAGCGTCTTGAATCAGTACTTGAAGCAATCAAGAGCTCCGGACTAACCCTGAAGCCGGAAAAGTGCCGCTTCGCGTACGAGGAGCTCCTATTTTTGGGTCACGTGATCAGCAAGACTGGAGTGCGCCCAGACCCGCAGAAAACAGCTGCCATCACCGCCTTCCCGCCACCCACCGACAAGAAGGCGGTTCGCCGATTTCTCGGCCTGTGCGCCTATTACAGACGCTTCGTCAAGGACTTTTCAAGAATCGCCGAGCCACTAACGCAGCTCACGAAGACTGACGTCGAGTTCCGGTGGGAAACGGCGCAAGTTCAAGCATTTCAGGAACTGAAACGACGCCTGCAGACGCATCCGATACTTGCGCATTTCGACGAATACGCCGAGACGGAAATCCACACCGACGCAAGCAGCGTAGGACTCGGCGCCGTTCTTGTGCAGAAGACTAACGGAGAAGAAAGGGTTATCAGTTATGCTAGCCGGTCGCTCTCCAAAGCAGAAGGCAACTATTCCACAACAGAAAAAGAGTGCCTTGCCATTATCTGGGCCACGTCAAAGTTTCGCCCCTACCTCTATGGAAGGCCCTTCAAAGTTGTGAGCGACCACCATGCCTTGTGCTGGCTAGCTAACTTGAAGGACCCTTCAGGTCGTCTCGCACGATGGAGTCTGAGACTTCAAGAATTCGACATCACCGTCGTTTACAAGTCCGGACGAAAGCACTCTGACGCCGACTGCCTGTCCCGTGCCCCCGTTGATCCACCGCCGCAGGACGACGAAGATGGTGACTATTTCTTGGGAACTTTAAGCGTTGATGACTTCGCCGAACGACAGCGCGCCGATCCGGAACTCAAGGGCCTTATAGAATACCTTGAGGGCAAGGCCACCGTTGCTCCGAAGGTATTCAGACGAGGACTGGAGTCGTTTTTTCTTGCGGAACGGCGTTCTTCTAAAGAAAAACTTCTCGCCACGTCGGGCCGACTCCCTCCTCGTGGTACCTTCAGCGTTACGTCCAGAAGTTCTGGATGCTCTGCATGACGACCCGACGGCTGGACACCTTGGATTTTCCCGCACGCTGGCGAGGATACAAGAAAAGTACTACTGGCCTCGCCTCACTGCCGACGTCACCCACTACGTGAAGACTTGCCGAGATTGTCAGCGACGGAAGACACCACCCACTAGGCCAGCCGGACTTCTGCAACCCATCGAGCCACCTCGCCGACCGTTCCAGCAAATCGGCATGGACTTACTGGGGCCGTTCCCGACGTCGAATTCCGGAAACAAATGGATCGTCGTGGCAACGGACTACCTCACCCGCTACGCCGAGACAAGGGCCCTGCCCAAGGGCAGTGCCACCGAGGTAGCAAAGTTCTTCGTCGAGAACATCGTACTGCGTCATGGCGCCCCAGAGGTCCTCATTACCGACAGAGGTACGGCCTTTACGGCGGACCTAACTCAGGCAATCCTGAGGTACAGCTACACAAGCCACCGCCGGACTACGGCGTACCACCCACAGACCAATGGCCTGACCGAGCGTCTCAATAAGACCATCGCCGACATGCTGGCCATGTACGTCGACGTCGAACACAAGACGTGGGACGCCATCCTTCCGTACGTGACCTTCGCATACAACACGGCCTTGCAAGAAACGACGCAGATGACGCCATACAAGTTGGTCTACGGAAGGAGCCCGGCAACGACGCTCGACGCCATGTTACCGAACGTGACCGACGAGGAAAACATCGACGTGACCGCCTACCTACAGCGCGCCGAAGAAGCACGACAGCTCGCCCGCCTGCGGATCAAGAATCAACAGACGACCGATAGCCGCCGCTACAATCTTCGACGACGCTTCGTGGAATACCAGCCCGGCGATCGTGTTTGGGTTTGGACGCCGATACGCCGACGCGGACTAAGTGAAAAACTTCTGCGACGCTACTTCGGACCGTACAGGGTACTTAGACGTCTCGGCACACTCGACTACGAGGTTGTCCCCGACGGCATTACGAACTCTCAACGGCGCCGTGCGCGACCTGAAGTCGTCCATGTTGTGCGCCTTAAGCCGTTTTACGCGCGTTAGTGAACCTGAGGACTCTACTTTTTTTCATTGGACTTTCTTGCTTGTGCTTATTGTTTATTGTGCTTTCTTGATTTATTTATTGTTGCATGCATTTTTCCCCCCGTGTTCTGTTTTAAGCATCGGGACGATGCTTTTTCAGAGGGGGGCATTGCCACGCGCGTTTCTTTCACTGTATTCGGTTTCCGCCCACAAAGACTATCAGCAGTACTCGGCGCAGACCGCGCCTTATCGTTCCAGAAGCTTCTCGCTTGTAGTAGATCGTTCTGTTAAGATTGCACGCAAGACGCTAACACTCAAGATTATTCCAGAGCTTCCGCGACGACTAGTGATAAGGCTAGAATGTTCGACGCGTGCGTTATAAAAGCCGGCGCGTTCCAGCGATGTACAGTTTGATCGACGGCCGACGCTTTGTTCGCCGCTATCACTGCCAGTGTGTAGTGCTGTAGCCTGACCTTCAGTTTTCCGGCCACAAGTTCGGCCTAATAAAGAGTTTCTTCTTTGAAACGCCGACTGTAGCCTTCGTCGACGTCACGACCACGTGACAATATATATATATATAGTGCTGAAATGCGAGACACCCCCCCCCCCTCCGAACAAAATTCCTGGCTACGCCACTGATGTACATCTATATATACATATATAAAGAAGTAAATAAAAAAAATAATTACTAAATAGGTGAATAAATAAATAAAAACTGTTGCAGTTGTTAGTCCGTGCTCGCCCATGTAATTACACTGAGGTGCAGGTTAAAGAAACCCAGGAGGTCGAAATTTCCAGAGCCCTCCACTACGGCGTCTCTCATAATATTGTGGTTTTGGGACGTTAAACGCCCCAGATACTATTGTTAGTTCGTGCTCATCGTGGGTATACTTGTGAGATTGTTTCGTGTGTCCTTCTTTGTATTTGAGCAGCAGGCTTTAACTGTCAAGTGAAAGTTGTTATTTCGTGCTCATCCTGCGAATGTTCTTTTCGTGTGTCTTTTGTGCTTGAAGAGTGCACTGCAAGTTTAGAGCTGCTAAACGTTCTTCACGTGACATTGCAATTTATTGCTATCGCATTCACTCCTTCGCCCTTGTGGTGAAACAATGCACAATAAACACTCAGCTATCTCTGCGAGGCCTCGTACACTTTTGTGTGATACTGATTCCTATGAGAGAGGGATCAGCTTCACCTTTTTTGTCAACTTTGCAAGCATTTTTCTCAGTAAACGCTTGTTCACATATGTTGAAAATATTTTTAGCGGATACTATGTAGACTGGTGAAAGAGCTAAAAAAATTTTGTGGGTTAACATTGCCGCCGTTTTTACAAAAATTGTCAGCATTTCCATGTTTTCTTGCCTATTTACTAACTCTATTTAAGCCGAAAACTTATATATATGATTTTGCTTGTGACGTCACATGAAAGAACAACGACAATAGAATGCTTTAAAATACATTGCGCCGTTATAAGTTCATCTTTCTAGTTTGCAAGGCTTACATGACTATGTCTCCTATTATTGATGTCATTGTTGGTTTAATAGCAAGAATACCACAATAGCTCGAAACCACATCGCTATGATTAAACAAAAAGAATATTTCGGATCTTGTTATGGCAAAGGCAACTGCTCTTCATTGCCAGTGTTAAAAACGTGTGGCTACATATGTTTAACTGTTAAATTTATGCTGTGTACTGAACGGCAGCTCAAAAACTTTGTTCCCCGACTCCAGGCCACGTAAATAACAGCCTACCTCATAAAGCTTCTGGTTAGCCAATCCTTCAAGGAAGAAAAATAATTTTGTTGATACAAAAGGTACATACTTTTGTTGCACCAAATAATCCACACTCTTACTTTCTGTAATAGCGGTCTCTTACCTATAACAAATGGGAACACCTCCCACAGTTACATGCAACACAAGTAACATCCCTCGTAACCTTACAACTCAATCCAGCCACATCCACAGAGTTCTTGCTTCAAGTATTTGCAGTTCAGATGAGTTAAGATGAGCTACCTCAAACTACAAACACCTGTGCCACTGTTTCTTCAGCTTTTGTTGGCCCGTGGCTATTGCCTTTTAGGGGCGAAGCTCCTTAGGGTGTGGGTCTGTTCCTCCTCTGTAGTCGTAGTGGTAGGTAGGTAGGTAGGTAGGTAGGTAGGTAGGTAGGTATCCACGTGTAGTGGAATGTACCCACTCCACGTGATAAAGATGACGATGACGCAGTTTAGTGGAATGTACCAACTACACGTGATAAAGATGACGACGACGCGGTATAGTGGAATGTACCCACTACACGTGATAACGATGACGATGACGCTGAGGACCATGAAGTATAAGCGCGTCCCAGACCACAAATTCTCTTTCTGCCATGGATGAAAACGATCGAGCTTCGCCCACTCATCATCATTCACTTCGTGGATATGGCGCGATTTTTTTTGCTTACATGTGAAGCGCAGCGCTGCTGTCTTGCAGTGCTACTTCAAAGCTGTTTATACATATGATTGGAGTAGTATTATAGGCAGAAAACTTCCTCCCAACTCTTTTTGTTTTCTGTGTTGAAAGCAACATAAATAAATTTAGCCCTAGTGGGTTTCCCTCCTTTAGATTGCATACTGTGGAAGATGTACAAGAATCGGTTAATGCGTGAGCATTCTCTGGCTACTTCCCGAGCATTTTATTCTGTCTGTGAGGTTGTGCCTTTCCCATAGGAATATGGCTTGATAGTAAATGCATGGGAAACACTTGGTGGTATATAGTGAGCAAGAACTCGAACCAATGACTTACTATATGTACCAGGGCATGAACCTCCATCCTTCTGAGCATATGCCCGGTACAGAACCCTCGACCCACGATGTTTACAGAACTCAAACCCTGGTCTTCCCACTTGTGTAAATACGGAACCGTCGATAAACTTTCAAACTATGCATATTGGACCTCAAACCCCAATTTTTTCAGCAGCATACGGTATTGAAACCCGGACCTTCTAAGTAAAACCTGTGACTGATGGTAAATGTGTTAGACTTGAACACAAAACCTTCCAACCATTTGTGGCGTCAAAAACTTGACCTGCAAGGTATCAAGGAGCTTCAACCCAAAACCTTGCAAGTGTGCAGTCTACTGAATCATCGACATCCAATGTATATTAGCACTCGAAGAACAAACCTTCACAGCATGTAACGTATCGATCCCCTCGAGCTCTCAATCCTTGACCTCTGAAGTATAAAGAAACCTGAATACTCAATCTTCCAGTGTGTAGCGTATCAACCACCTGACCTCCATATTAGAGGGAGCTCGAGCCTCCGAACCTTAGAAACATGTCTGTATATTGGACCTTAAATCGTCTCAGCGTGCAGGCAATCGTACTCTCGTCTTTTAAGAGGGTTCACCAGCGCGAGCTCCCATAGAGAATAAATGTGCATTTTGAGGAGCCCTATCGTGCCCAAATATGGTTAGATTTACACGGGGTTTTCGGCACTGCATTCGTTTTTGGTATATGGAGGAAATGTGGCGGACAAATATTTTCCTCAGGCGTTCATTTTTTTTACAAACCAGAGGTAAATATCCAGAAAAATTGTATTTTTAATGTGTCGCTCTTTCTTGTCTCCTGAAGAAAATAGGTTAGTTATCTAAATTTCTTCTGCAACATTTCTTCCCATTTCCTTTCCTTATTGTTATTGTATAATTGTCATGCATGTCAATCCTCTCGTTTCCATTTTACAGGCTTTGAAAGTGTTGTGGGTACTTTCAGTCTGAATTTCAAATTCGCGCCAAATTTAAGAGGCGTGACGTGGCTCCACCCGGTATCGCCTATATTCCGCGATCCCCCCATTCTACCACCAACCTCTCAAATGGCTGTATTCGTGTGCAGGGGGGTAAAAGTAAAGGACTTGCTGAGAGAGCTTGAACAAGTATTTTTTTTCTTTGTTAAGTTTAGAGTGCCTGTGCTGCCTCTTTTACTCCCGAGCGTGTACCCCCCCCGTCAATGAAGGGGAATGGGAGGCTAATGCAGGTGTGCGACCCGAAACACAAAGGGTGACGAGAGGTCGTTAGTGTTCTGGAAACTACCCCTTGTCCATAACTAATCGTCCTATTCAGCACTCGCAGGAACTGCTGTTGCAAGGGTGACAGCGGCGGCTTCTACAGCAGACTAGCCAAGAGACTCGTGTACTTTCACTCAGTTCTCTCCGTCAGGAATACGCAGAAGCGCGACATCATGGCTGCTTATAAACTTCATAGGAAAGCAAGTAAATCTGGATATTAGAATATAATAGCGCTATCGTCTACACGAACTGGTTCTTCAAGGCACCAAATACGCATGCGTAGATCAGAACAAGCTTTGTTCTTTGGAAACAAAAAGATTTTTTGATGTTGAGCGGTCACTGTAAAGTGTATGACTCGACACGGGCATTTTACAACATGGCAATTCGGGGTGAGGGTGCTGGGTCATTCCCCGCCAACTGACCCGGTCTTCACGCTCGACCACCTTACATGCATTTTTAAACAGTATCCTTGATTGATTCATTCATTCATTCAAACTTTATTTAAGACAATTGTAAATTGTCTTAGGAGACGCAGCAAAGGCCCGAGAGGTGCGTGACTAGGCTACGTCACCCAGACAGCAGCTGCAGTGCGTTCTTTTTTTTCGCAATATACATAAATAGAAAACACATACATTTATGATACAATACAAGAACAATAAAGCAAAGTACTCGTTGTGTTTTGAGACGAAAATAGAAAAAAAACGAAAAGCAACGATACAAATGTACACATATGTGGCAGTATCTGTTTAAAAAAATTACAATATACATTACACAACATTTAAGAACACATCAATACATAACTTAGAACAATAAAAATTATCCTCGCTTTTTGTCGTTGCCAAACATGCTATATATATATATATATATATATATATATATATATATATATATATATATATATATATATATATATATATATATAGCATGTTTGGCAACGACAAAAAGCGAGGATAATTTTTATTGTTCTAAGTTATGTATTGATGTGTTCTTAAATGTTGTGTAATGTATATTGTAATTTTCTCCCCCTTTCATATTTCTCCCCCTTTCTTTAAACACCGGAAAAATCACTACGTAGCATGCACCTTCCCACAAAAAAGAGATCTGTCGTTTTAGAATGCCCTCTAAAACGTAAAGAAACACACTTGGCCCCAAAATGAATAGCAGAAATGTGACATGATTCATTCTAGTTAAGAAATTAAGCACAATATAAAACTCGCATAATGAGATCCACATGGCGGTAAACTCCATTGTTGGTTTTATTCAGTTGAGGTTAAGCACTCCTTTGCAAATATTAGGTTCCAGTTATGTGACACCCTCTATAAACACGATACAGGGTTTACCCCGAAACTCTATGAAAATAGCACATGATGCATCGTCAACTTATGTATTAATGTCAGACAATTGAAAACTCAGTGCCCACGGAAAATAGCACTAGAGGGCTCCTGGGGACGCTGATGAGAAAACCACAGTACTTGCGTAATTATTTTTCTCAAATCCCCTTCCTAACGCCTTTAAGA
>JALIZH010014666.1:0-16471 GCA_030522465.1 Rhipicephalus appendiculatus
GCCCTGGCACGGTGTTTTTCTTTTTACACTTGCAGTGTCAAAGAAAAAAGACATGGCATAGTCAGTCGAAGCTTTCGCCGAACACACTTCGGAATGCGCAAAGTATCCTTCAGTTTTTTACGTAATGGTGTGTTTACGTAATTAGTGGTACTTGTATATTCTAATGGCACGTTTATATTTCGTAAAGTACTTTCCAAAGCTTGTGGGACATGACGTTTCCGATTTATTTTAACCTTAACAATACACGGCAGCCGCAATCAGCTGTTTAAGTCGTCTGTGTTTTCGCTCGGCTGCTTATGCGTCTGCGTACGCCATTTCAAGCTCTTGGACTCAGCTCTGGTCTCTCAGGATAAAGCTACAGTACTCCATGAAATATGGCGAAACATAGGAAGAAGAAGAAGCGTCAACGCAAGTTAGGGAATCAATATACGAAGCGTGAACCCGGTGTAAAGTACGCGTATGAGAGTCAGCTGGAGACGCAGGACGAGCTAGGAAAAAAAAAAAATGTCCGATTCAGCTCGCTCAACAGGAGATTGTCCCGCTTCAAAGGCGGTTCCAAGCTATGGTCATGGCAAATTTACGACACATTGAATGTTTCTTTATTACATGGACATTCGGTTGAAATCTTTAAAGCCAATTTTCTCAAAAAACATATTTTTTTTGCCTCCCACAAAAACGCGATTAGGGATAACATTCGCTGTAACAAATATTTTCACATTAAAGGTTACGCGCTTTTTCTCTGTATCTGGAACTGGGCATTCGGTAGAATGACTGAAAAAGTGTGGTAACTTCTTTTGGGTAACTTCTGCGTATTGGATGCAAAACAAAGCGGCCAAATATCAACTTTATCATTCTTTCTAGGCTGACTCATCATAGCTTTGAGATGTGGCGATCGTGGAAGTTAGTTGACTAGGATATTGTACTTGCCACGCACCTGCCGAGTCCCGTTTTGATCGCACCAACCATTTTGCAGTTATGACTGTTGGTGCAACATGCACAATTTGACACATTTTCATTTTTACAAACTATTTCTTATAATTTTCGGAAACTGATCATTTTCATATACAAATTTACGTCAGCCCTATACACCGGAAGAATAATTATAACTTTCGGACTTCAACTCAACATTTTTTTTCCCTCGAAGGTTGTGTCCTACTTTAAAGATACGCGATTCCGAGGAGTAAGAATGACTGTACAGTAGAGCTTTGTCATCGGTTGACGTGACTACGTTATAATTTATTGCTTATGGTGTCCACACAACGACTGATGAGCAGCGATGCGACACGCTTTCAGCCATATCACGCCGGCCGCCACCGAAAACCAACGGTCGCACTCGCCGGCACTTCGCCGACCCATATGTGGAAACGAAGACCTGTCAATTGGTACGCTTTATTGCACTAACATGATGGTACTGTCGAAATTTGGGCTTGTTGGCGCATTGCGACGACTGAAAATAGCGCTAGAAAAAACGGGGACACAAGAAGAGGAAACACGACACAGGCGGTAACTTCCAACATAATGTTTAATACCAACGCACGCACACTTTCTTGTGCACTCAATTGGGTTTTTACCAATCGTTTGTGTATTGGTAGGTATTGACAGAGAAGCAAGTCAGTACACCGGCATGGCAACTTTTCGGGCATGTCATCGCTTGTACGTGGAAATGCACGTTCTCCTATCAATTACGCGTTGTCAAGGAGAGACACAAGAGACAACGCCCGTACGCTGGGCCGGCTGTTCTTATTCTCTGACTCCTCGTCTTTCTCTTCTTTTCCTCTGCTTCGTGGTGGTTGAGCACGAGGCCCAAGCTCGGTTGCGGCTCATCGTCATCACACTCGGCCATGACTGCGAATGAGCAAAGCCACATACACTGTCTCTGGTGGCCGATGCTGCTGGTGTCGCTGCGGGTGGTCGATGCAACGCTTGGGTTCGGCTTAGTGTTTTGCCGATGGCGCCTCTGGTGGGCGGCCCTGACTGCCTCGCGGTGGTCTGTCCCGGCCACGCTGCGATTCGGTTAGGATATCTGCCAGAAGTGGATCCGGAGGACGAGACTGGCTGCATCGCTTTGGCCGATCTCGGCCACGCAGCAACTTGGGTGGATGAGATGCCAAACATAATTCTGGCGGACGACATTGACTATGCCGCGGCGGTCGGTGTTGTGCTCTCCGCGACTTGTCCTGTCGAGCTGCCGAGCATTCTGGTGGACGACACTGGCTTTGTCGTGATGGACGGTGCAGGTCTCGTCCATGTTGTGAATGAATGTCGTCATCGAAAGAATATGGGACTAGCAGGTGGTACTGGTTGATGCAGAGCGGTCGCATCGGTTGCAAATCATCATGATGACTATCCCGTTGCACTTTGGAAGACAGGGCAGCCAATCTTGGTTCTACCATGACTGCACCATGACTGCATGATTGCACCAGCAGGTCTTCCATGACGAAGTCCTCAGGCGCGATAGCCACTTCAGAATCTTTCAGGGAGACGGCACTTGGCAAGTGGCGAGCGTCCACACACTCGGCCAATGACTGCGGTAATGGTCGGGGATTACGTGGCTCCTGACTGTGCACCGAACTGGGAGTGGTGGCTAGTGCTTCGTCTCCATGTGGTTTGGAGGGAGCTGACATCGTCACACTGCAGACAGACGACTCCAGGAACTCTGGCGCTGACCGGCTTGGAGGTCGACTCACCGGCTGCTGTGGCTTTGAGACGGTCTTGGTCTCTGTCAAGGGTGGTTCTGTGGCAGGTATCGACGGGGAGCCTGACACCTGCAGGGAGGTGTACACCTGGCTGCTAGTGTCGATGGCTGCCGCAGGGTGCTCTGCGAAGCTGTCCGCGGAGCAGCTACAGCGCACAGATGCATCAGGGGGGGCGCTGCGCCTCGCGAGCTTGATCTCCGAGACAGGGCGGGTTGGTGGACGCCCGAGCTGCAGCTTCGAAGTGCTGCGTGGTAGAGGCTCGGTCGGTGGTCAGGGGGGTCACAGGCATGCGAAAGGGGACGAAATAGACTCGTTAACTTCGCACACCATTCAGACCAGGACCCCTGCCTGACGCCCTCGTAGGCATGCCATGCCTTGGCGGCATCGCGAAGGTGGTCGATGGCAATTAGCCACTTGCGATACTCCGGCCAGGCAAGGAGGCTGCCGAGAGAATTAATGGTCTCGACCCACAGGAAAACGTCGTCTTGGAAGCCGCGGAACACCGGCGCTGCCCAAACAGCCGACGATGGTGAAGCGGCAGGCGAGAACCCGGAGTTCAGCGACGACACGCGGTGGAGTAGACGAGACAGTTCCGTGAGTATACGCACGTATTCCGCACCGTTGCCGGCCGAGGCGCCCGACGAACCCTCGGCGGGGTTCGCGGAGTGCGCGGCGGTCCCGGTACTCACGGTGGCTGGATCCATGGTCCAGGACGCGTGGACGGCGTCCCTTGTCGTGTACACCGCGTCACTGCAGTGGTGTGGAGCCGTCGAGGAGGCCTAGACGCCGTCCCCGAACGGTGGTGGCAGTGGCGGCAGGTGAGCAGGTGCCGAGGAGGCCTGGACGCCGTCCTCAAGCAGCACTTATTGCTGGTTCACGTTGCTGACTGCCATGGACGAAGAGTCGTAGACGTAGCACTTCGTCTTCGTCGGCTGCGCCATTGTCAAGGAGAGACACAAGAGACAACGCCCGTACGCTGGGCCGGCTGTAGATGTAGATGTAGATGTAGATCCTATGCTTCTGGCTCACACCCACACCGGGGGGATTGGCCAAGAATCGGGTAGCTTAAAAAAAATAGATATTAAAGAAACTAGAAAAGAGATTAATTCCTCGTTTCGGGAAAAAGTAAGATTTTTTGAAAAGCTATTTTTGTTTAAATACAAAATGTTCGGTCGAATTGATTCTTATCTAATAAGCAATAAATGAGTAACATAGAAAAAAATATTTTCGGAGTCTCGTTTGGTTAGCTGCGGAGCTTTAGAATCATGGATATTCTGTAAATCTCTTTGTCTGTTCTATAAAATCTTGCAAGGCCTCGCATACTTTCCCGTTGCTGTGCCCAAGGGTCAGTGCACCTAGGGATAGCAAATTTGCAGTTGTTAAGTTTAACCCAATGATGCGCAACGGCGTTTCTAGAGATACCTTTCTTACTGCAGAGTACTTTCGACAATAGATCAGAAAGTGTTCTATTGTTTCGTCTTCTCTACAATAAGAACAAAGCGGGGAGGGTGCCAAGCCGGCTCTGTATAAATAAAAATTTAATGATGGAATACGACAGCGTAACCTGGTAATTATGACTTCAAGGCATCTGTTATGACATGCGTTACTTTTCCAGGGTGTCGATAGATGATTGAAGTCTGGAGAATTTCTTAGAGAAGGTATATCGAATTCTCGCATCATCATTTGCCTCCGAAATCTAGCTGCAACTATAAAAGCTGATGTAGAGGTAATATTAATTGCTGGTCCATCTAACGCCGCTTTCGCTAGTGCATCAGCTGTTTCATTTAGAAATAGTCCTCTATGTCCAGGTACCCATACTAATCGAACATTAGTTATGTGGCCAGGTACTAGGGAATTGAACTCTTTCAATACTTTCGATTCACCGGATGCCGTGAGCGCACTGCACACAGATAATGAGTCCGTTATTATTACAGCGGAATTTATTGATGTCGTCAGTTTACGAAGGGCCAATACTACCGCTAGAAATTCTGCAATAAAGATGGGTGTGAAATCTGGAATTCGGAGGGAAAACGACCAGTTGAGAACAGGGCAGAATATACCGATGCCACTCTTTTCATCTCTCTGCGATGCATCCGTCGCAATGATGACATTTGTTTGCATTCTTCGCAGGAAGTCCTGTAGAGTAGCTTTTAACATATTACTCGGTAGGTGTTTAGCACTATTAGGGAAAATGTTATCAAAGTAAATTTGTAGAGGATTTGACGCATTACAAACCGGAATAACCTCTCTTATCTGGACGGACAGTTCTTATTCTCTGACTCCTCGTCTTTCTCTTCTTTTCCTCTGCTTCGTGGTGGTTGAGCACGAGGCCCAAGCTCGGTTGCGGCTCATCGTCATCACAGCGTGTACTTATCGAACGACATTACAGTTAACAACAAAGTTCCGTGCAGGTAAATTACCAGTGGAAAAACGTCAAAACAGCTCTTAAACTCTGCCGCAACAGTCGATATACTGCAGTTGCTCCTGCGTAATTTTTCAGTTTTTGCTTTTTTTTATGTCGTGAATTCTCTTCGAAGTGTGCGAGGATCGGTGGCGACTGGAAGCGTCGTTTCAAATCTGGGAATGATTCTTCCTGGAACATTCCCCGCTTAAAGTGGGCATCGGTCCTGGTGAGGTTAGTAAGTGGCTCGGCGATGTAGGCAAAGCTTCTGAAAAACCGCCTGTAATAGGCGCACAGGTAAAGAAATCGACCCACGGCGTTCTTGTCGGCTGGTGACGAAAGTGTAGCGATGGCGGCTGTCTTCTGCGGGTCGGGGCGGACTCCAGAGTTCCTGATAACGTGTCTATCAAAGTGGAGCTCTCCATCCGTGAATAGGCACTTCTCCGCTTTCAGTACTTGGCCTGATAACATAATTGCCTGAAGTACCACTCTAAGGCGTCGGAGGGATTCGTAAAAGCTTGGAGCGAAGGTGATGACGTCCTGCAGGTAGACAAGACAAGTCCGCGAATTTAATCGAACAAGTACTGCTTGAATAGCGCTCTGGAACGTCGCAGGTGCTGAGGAAAGACCAACTGGCTTTACCTTGAAGTCAAACAGGCCTTCCCTTGCTATTACGGCCGTCTTCTCGCGGTCCATCTCGCCGAATTCAATATGCCAATAGCCCATTTTGAAGTCTATCAAAAAAAATATTTTGCGTTACAGAGTACATCCAACGCATCGTCTATGTATGGTTGTGGATATACATGCAGCGTCGAGATCTGATTAGGCAATGGTAATCTACACAAAAAATCTGTTTGCCATTCTTCGTCTTCACTAAGACTACTGGTAATTCCGACAGACTTTTCATAGAATGTTTTATATCATTCTGCAGCATTTCGTCGACTAGAAGCTTCATAGCTTCTCGTTCTCGCGTCGAAATCCAATAGGGTCTCTGATGGAGTGACTTTTCAAGTGGATTTGTCGAATGTATGGTGACGACGAGAAACAATCCGTGTATTGGTTCCGAAGGCATCGAAACTGTTGCTCTTCGTGAGCGGGAAGGCTTGGGTTGCCTTTGAAAGATGCTTGAGTTGCTGGGGATCATCGTTGTAGCTTCGTCAGAATCTGAGAAAAGCAACCGCATCATTGACGGCCACAATTTCTTCCATGTATGTTATAGCCGTGCCCCTTCTGAGGAGTAAATATTCATGGCTGAAGTTCGTTACCATTACGCTTCTACTCCTTTTATGCAACCAAGGAATGCCTTTTGCGTCGCAAATCTCATGGTCCAGCAGCAAACTCTCATCCCTATCCATGACGTCTTCGATGGATTCAGGGTTTTCGGTACCTACGGGGTTTATGACGGTGGAGCGAGGCAGAATGGTGAATTGATCTTAGAGAACGTTCAAGACCCGATGACATGGTTTAGTATCTGGCGCTGTTGCTCTGTCCCATGACAGATTTATCGACTTAATTCTTAAGTCGATGGCGGCGCCGTGATAATTTATGAAGTCCGTGCCAAGTATGTCTGAAGCATTTTGTAGGATTACGAAGCTCGCAGGATAAGTCCGATTATTGATGGTTACTCTTGCTTGCAGACTCAAGCCGTGGTTATTAAATGGCCTCGAATGGTCCGGGTCCCGGGGCCTTCCCAAGCAGTCTCAACTTTCTTTGACTTCATGCGACCAATTGACGAAGGAGTAGTCGGCTCCAGTGTCGAGGAGAGTTGTGACATTGTGGCCGTCGATAAGATAGTCGAGGTCGCTAGCTCGTTGCCTTGCGTTGGCATAAAGTCCTGGTGTCGGATTACTGAAAAGTAAGGTTGTTCTGCTACTTCTACTAGGCATGGTTAAATCTTCTTGCGGCCGTGACGCTTCGTCATCAGGGCTCCGTTTGGCCTGCAGCGTGTTCTTAAAATTTCGTCGTTGTGTCGGCATCTTCAGCAGAGGATCTTTGATATTACGACGACCAACAAACACACCTCCTTCGGTCGCTGCTTTTCCTTTGCCGGATAAGGACTAGCGGGGCGGTCCCGCATGAGAGCTCTGTACTTTGGGACGTTGCGGTTATGTTTTGTTTGTACCTGCCTTTTAGTGTTCTCGAGATTCAAAAGGAACATGGGGAGGACCCATGCTTTGATTACGCATAACTGTTTATGCATAGCGATGTGGTTCAGTGTACAAATATATTACGACGAGTTTATTCACTGAAAGTCGGTATGAAATGGCGCTTAAAAAAAACAATAAAAAAACAAAAAAAAACAAAAGATGAGATGATTACTTACGAGAACCACTCAAACAAGCGTAATTACTGTCTCCAATGGCAAAGCGGACAACGTAAGACAAAGTGGTTAATAAAACAAAAATATAAAAAAAGTCTGAGAGTGGGTGAGTGAGTTAAACTACTCACTCACAATAGACGCGAGTAAACTCAACCTGAGATATTTTTTATTTGCCTTTGTGGCTCTTCGCGATTCATCGCCGACAGTGATTAGGTGTAGGATAATTTAATCGCGTTCTTGGTTGCTTGAGTTTGTTTCAGCGCTAACGTTTCTTTTTTTATTCTTTCCACGCTTCTAAAACGTTGCTGATTTCACGCGTACGAAATATACTTGCACTTCATACTGTAGTCAAATGTATTATAGGCTGCGATCTGCTATGCCTTCTTCAAAACTGAAGATATGAGCGGTGAGTGGAATGCATATATTACATAAGAAAAATGGATCAGAACACGGGTGCTAAGTTCAGAAAGCATTAGGACACGTTGACAAATAGAAGGACGCACCTGCATTAAACATTTGCAAGAAGTGCTACCCAACCTCAAGAAAACCCCTCGATTAACGAAGCGAGAAATATTTTCTGTGTATTAATTTATTTCATTGTTTATGCGTATGCGTGCGTAGGACTCACAATTTTGAACCCAGGACACCTTTTCTTGCTTTTAGCATTTTTCAGTGCGGTATGAGTTCTGCTTTACGCCAGCAGCAATGTTAAGGCACATTTTCATTTCAAGCATTGCTACATTACCATCGTTACTTTTTTTTCCATATTGACGGAGCGTCATGAAGTGCACTCAACATGAAGAAAATGCAGAGCTTGTAAACGCGCAAGCTGAGAGAGTACTTTAGCCTTGTTAGCACTATATTATCACGAACTAGTTTGAAATGAACATCAAATTCAATCTCCCTACAGGGCACATTCCTCATGAGCCGCGCAGGTATCCGCCTAATGCTTGCCGCTGGGGTCAAAGAAGGAGCCGTCGTGAACGTGTCCAGTCTCGCAGCGAAGAGCGGCAGCAGGGACCTTGTAAGCTACGTGGCCTCGAAGGCTGGAATCCTGGGTCTGACAAAGTGCACGGCGCTAGACGTTGCAGGCACAGGCATTCGCTGCAACGCCGTCCTACCGGGCTTCACGGAGACGCCCCGGTCCGACCTGCTCCCCGAAGATCTGAAGACGCTGCTTACAGCAAAAATACCTCTTGGTCGCCCCAGCCCAACCACGCGAGATTGCGAACGTAGTGTCATTCCTGTGCAGCCCGCAAAGTTCGTTCATGACCGGTTGTGCTGTAGATGTCGCTGGAGGTGTAGCGCTTCAATAAACAGCCCACTCACATACCGTCTCCTACTTAGTTCTATGCATCATCGCCTATTTTCATAGTAATTGTACCTGTCGCTATCAGAATCTGGTATGCATCGCCACTGCGAGAAAAAAAAAGGAAATCTATCAAGACGATCCTTCTTATGGAAAGATGTTTCGGAGAGCAAAATTCGTTAATACATGCAATATGGAAAACGGGCTGTCCTCTGAGTTCTGATATCACCTGTCTACTCTCAACGCATAGTGTCGCTTCGTATTACGCAGGCAAAACCATGTATAACATAGCCGTGTATATTAAAGAATAGTAACTGGGTGGAAAACGAAATTGAGGGTGATGATGAATGATGTGAGGGTGAGGAGGATGGAAATGACGTGGGGCAGGGTAAAGCATGGTGTAGCTGTGTGTCGTGTACTATAGCAACAGATTTAAAAAAAGAAGTGAGGGTGAGGAGCAGAGATGTGAGGGTGAGGAAGAGGGGATGGTAATGCACATCATATCCCTATATTACGTATTATGACAAGTGGTGGGAGTGGTAAAATAAGCTGAGTACCAAGGAAAGGAGGGGTTAGAAATGAGTAAGGGAGAAGGCGACAATGCATCACAAATGAAGGTTTACTTTACCGCCGTGGCTACATGTTAGTAGCGCCAGGGCTTGCTTGCCCGTGAACGCCAGCGCCGCCGAAGGACAGGCGAATCACTGCTGCGCAACATGCAGCTTTCACGTTGATTGCAAATGCACAAACGTTTTTTTTGCCTCTAACAGCCATTTACGGATGCCGGATAGTCCTGCAATTGTGTCGCAGACATTTAATTCAGCCGCTTTGGTTACATCACTCGACATACACCCCTACATTTTTTCCCGGTCTATAACGATTATGCAAAACTATTTTAATAAAGCAGGCTAAGAAGTAGGACAGTGAGGGGTGCATCTGCAACGTGTATTTTATGTTACTGCGTCTAAAAAGGAAAATTTCAAATTAGGCGCTGCGGGATTGCTTGCGTTTTAAATTTACATTGGCAACTTGGGACGGCGCCCGTTATTTCTGAACGACAATGCATGCTGAAAACCAAGTAACAGATTCGCTGTAAAGTTTTTGAAGTGAGACTCTATTGTCGGTGCTATAGCGAGCTTGCATGAACGGCGGCGGCGGCGGTTGCAGCCAGTTTTTTTTTTTTTTTTTTGTCGTCGTAGTGAGTCGAGCTGGCGATTCGGGAAGCGCGCGCAGTAGCAGCTGTTACTCGAGCGGCACTGTCGCGATTGTGCAGTGTGTAGTTGTGTGCTGGGGCTGTTGCACCCAAGGTAAGAGAAATAACTTTCAGTCAGAGAAGGTATGATTGCTGCTGCTTCAAGACGCCAAAGGTGCACTTTAAACGAGCGCGAGAAGACGACGGAGCCATCAGATCGGCGCCGGCCTGATTGGTTCGCGCGGGTAAGCAGACGCGGCGTACAGACGGAATTACCTTTGTCCAGAGCACCAAGCCGGCCGCTTCAGCTGCCGTTTTCTCTATAAATATGCAAAGACCGACACCGTAATAATACCTAACTGCAAGATAGGTCCTTGTGCTATAATTCCTTGGCGTTACAGCCCTTACGTCAATGGCTGCTCTTTATTTAGCAACGGATGCGGTTGGTTGATCGCACAAGTATAGCGAGTACGAGAAAATACGAAAATACTACGTAATATCTTCCATACTGCTTACAGCAAACGTTTTATTTAGTTTATATTTCCTCTAGAGCGCTTATAGTTTAAAAGTTCACTAGAAAATGCTGGCAACAAAATGGCAGAAAGTTTTCTTTACGTTCACGTGACACTACCCTAGATACGTTGGCGGATAATACTAGCGCGTAATGCACTGCCACACGCATATTGCAATGTCCAGGCTAAGGTGGTTATGTAGAAAATGTGCGTGCCTAAAAACTTATTGGGAACGCACAAGCCAGTATCAAAACAAACAGAATCTCTATTCATCTGCACCAAGTACCTGAAGTAATGCATCGTCGAGGAAAATATCGTCGAGAAATAGAGAGGAAGAATGATAGAAATTCTTGGCAAGGCGAGATTCGAACTTGCGTTCTCACGACCTAAAGGCGAGCGTCGTACCCACTCGGCTATCCAGGTACGCCAGCAGAGCATAACAGCCTTGCATAGTATAGCATGGCAAGGGGGGTGGGACAGGGAAGTGAGGGTGAGGAGGACAGATGTGAGGGTGAGGGAGCGGGAAGGGAGGAGGAGGTGAGAACGAGTACACAAAGCCTGATAAGACAGTTGATAAGCACATATTCGGGGATATATGAGCTCTGAGCACCACCTAATTAGACAAATGTGCGCCGTTAAAGACCTTTCACTGCGTCTAGTCTTGTTCTTCTCTACTATTGACTTCCGTTGCCTATTGTCGACTTCGGTACTGTTAGCCAGTCTTGCAATAAGGTTAAGAGCTGGGCTAGTTGGTGACTGATCAAGGGACAGTAGCGCACTCTTTGGACGGGGACAAAGGGGACAGGAAGGACACGGGACTCGCTACACTGGCAACTGAATTGATTTCAGGAGAAATACTTGATACATATGCACCCAAGCGCCCCCCAAGCGACACAGAAATGAATCAACCCTCAATACGAACTCATCAAAGAACAAATTTTGTGCCCACTCAAGGGATACGATAACCGAGGCATGTGTAAAAGTGAACAGTCCGTGTATTGTTATCCAAGAACAACTTTCTGCGCACACTGAAGCGATAATAAAAAACCAAAACAAAACAAAAAAGCTAAAAACAAAGTGCAACATCTTGCAATCACCTTAGACTATTCATCATTTAAAGTGTATAAGCTGCACGTGCTTCGTTGTGTTTTGGTTTTTTTTTTTTAATCGCGGAAGCCGGTTTCGTTGCGTTTGGTGTTTTTCATGTTTGAAAATTTGGCTGAAGCGCACCGAAAAAAAACATACACAAGAAGAAGCAGACAGGACGGCGCTTACCTGTCTGCTTACCTGTAAGCGCTGTCCTGTCTGCTTCTTCTTCTGTGTGTTTTTTTCGGTGCGCTTCAGCCAAATTTTGGAACATGAACGTCAACCAACTAGCCCAGCTTGCCATCTTGTTGGTGTTTTTTATGCGGACGCCGGTCGCTTCGGACTCTACAGCGCTCGCGCTTTGTTTGTGGAGCGTCGCTGTGCCCAGCGTTTCCAGTTCATGCAAGGAGGGAGACGCGCGCATCGCGTTCCATTGTGACCGACCGCGTCTCAATGAACACAGGCGTTCGGGGAACACACTTTGGAATGTATACAGTGTCCTTCGATTTTTTTCACCACTCCTGGATAGCATCACCACAGCTGACAACTTTCGACGCCTGGATGGCACCTTTCCTTGGCCCGAAGAAACGCTTGCATCGAGGCGCCCTATTCCAACGAAATGGGCTGACAGAGGCTCTACGCACGAGATGAGCTAGCGCACGGTTTGATAAAGTTAATAGGGTCGTCAAAAGTGCACTATCATGCGGTCTAATTCCCGCTTTGATGCACGTCTGAGATGCGATCCGGTTGGACCAATACGATGAACCTTCCCCATTCCGACTGCCACACGGCCGCGTCGGACGTCGGACGCAACGCAAAACTGGACCGTCTTTCTCGGCCTTTAAAGGCGTCGTAATTCGCTCCATGCCTTTTTCGCTATCCCCAGCGTTCGTCGTGACGCCGCCTGTCGTATTGGCTGAAGGAACAAGCAAAACAAGCTGTTTAGAACAAGAACCACTTTATTTGATAGCAACTGCCCTGGTACGCTGCTCTTTTAAGGCGAAAGCCTTTAATGTCTCCTGCACGTCCGTCCGGTGTCCGTCCTGCGTCCGTCCGTCCGTCCGGTGGTGGTGGTGTGCGTCCTGACCACCCTTATTGCGCGTGCGCAAACCCTCCCCCACGCACCTCCTCTCCTACGCTCCCCCCTCTCTCTCCTCTAGGTATCCCTCCCACCCGCGGCGTTTACACACCCATTGCGCATGCGCGCCCCCTCCCCCCTCTCTCTCCTACGCTCCCCCCTATCTTCTCTAGGCATCCCTCCAACGGCGTTTACGCCGCCATCGCGCATGCGCGTCCCCTGCCCCTCTCTCTCCACTAGGCATCCCTGCCCGCGGCGTCCACACCTTCACTGCGCATGCGCGTCCATTCCCCCCATCTCTCTTTCCTCTAGGCATCCATCCCCGCGGCAACCACAGCCCCACTGCGCACGCGCGTCCCCTCCCCCCCTCTCTCCTCTAGGCATCCCTCCCGCGGCGTTTACACCCCCGCCTGCGCATGCGCGTCCCCTCCACTCTCTCCTACGCTTCCCCCCTCTCTCTCTTCTAGGCATCCCTGCCCGCGGCGTCCCCACCCCCACTGCGCATGCGCGTACCCTCCCCCCCTCTCTCCTCTAGGCATACCTCCCTGGGCGTTTACAACCCCCAATGCGCATGCGCGACCCCCCCCTCTCTGCTCTCTTACGCTCCCCCTCTCTCGCCTCGCAACGCCGACGCAGGCAGCGTCTGCTAGCGAGTCTCTTGATTGAAAAAAGTGCCCCCCACCTCCCCGAAGGGAATCGTGAGGAAATGCGAATGCATTTCGCGCGCGCTTCACTCCATTTATATACGGTGGTTGTGGTTCGAAGAAGGAAAATGCGCCTAATTTCTGCAGCCCGGTCGGGAGCACGGCGCAGCGCCTGTTTTTTTTCTTTTTTTTCTTTACTTTTCTTTTTTTACTTTATATATATATATATATATATATAGGAAAAATATATATACGCCTCTAAAAAACTGTTTATCGGTGACGGCATAAGCCAGGAGTGCGAACTGGTGTCCGGAGTAGCACCTCGTCGGCGGGGCGGAAGAACACGGCGCTGTGAGATGCGTCATGCAGATTCTTGCGGTCCTGTTGTCTTGCCGCAGTGTTGACTCGAGCGAGCTGGCGACAGTGGCGGGGGGCGGGACACATATTGTTCACAGGAGGATGGAGATGGAGTAACAGGGGCGGTCAAGAAGGAGACGTCAAGAAGAGAAGACGGTGATCGGCCATAGACCAGGTAGAATGGCGAGTAGCCAGTTGTGCGTTGTACAGCCGTATTATAGGCAAAAGTTACGAACGGCAAAATTGCGTCCCAGTTTGTGTGGTATGGCTCAATGTACATGGCTATCATGTCGGAGAGAGTGCGATGAAATCGCTCAGTCAGCCCGTTGGTTTGAGGGTGACAGCTCGAGGTTGTTTTGTGGATGGTGCCAGAGGCTCTGAGCAATTTTTCCACACCTTGCGAAAGGAAAGCTTTACCACGGTCGCTCAATATGACACGAGGAGCACCATGACGCAATATTAAGGCTTCAAGCATAAATGTAGCCACTTCAGAAGCGGAAGCCGAAGTCACACAGGATGTTTCAGCGTATCGTGTCAAGTGGTCGACAGCTGGAAGTCGTTGGAAGAGGACCATACAGATCAATGCCAACGACTTCGAATGGTGCCGATGGACATGGAAGTGGTTGCAGCGCGCCGCCTTGAGGTGATGTCGGAAGCTTTCGGCGCTGACAAAGGTTGCAGGAGGCGACGTACTTTGCTACACTGCCGGATAGGCCAGGCCAGTAGAAGCGACCTTTAATGCGGTCGTACGTTTTCTGGAAACCAAGGTGGCCAGCAGTCATGTCATCGTGACAAGCCTTGAGGATATCAGCTCGAAGAGAGCGAGGCAGGACGGGTACCCAGCGTTGGCCGTCAGGGTGATAGATGTGACGGTAAAGAACGCGGTTGTGGAGCTTGAACTGCTTCAGCTGTCGACGAAGGCGGGCATTTGGCGGCCGGCAATTTCCCTGAAGACGATCTATTATGCGCCTACAGTAAGAGTCAGCGCGTTGGTGCGTTATGATCGAGCCGTGATTGTCGGGAGGAATCTGATCGATAGCGGCCAAGGACGAAACAGATGTGGAAGGACCGTCCGAGCGTTCATCGTTCAAGTCAGTAGCGGAACCAATGCACGGTGCCGTCGGAAGTGGGCAGCGAGAAAGCGCATCTGCGTCCTGGTGCTTCCTACCGCACTTGTAGATAATAGTGAAGTCGTATTCTTGCAGACGTATAATCCAGCGACCAAGGCGTCCTGATAAGTTCTTGAGTGTGGAAAGCCAACATAAGGCATGGTGGTCTGTTACGATGGTAAAATGACGGCCATGTAGATACGGTCGAAACTTCTGCACTGACCAAACGACAGCTAGACACTCCTGCTCTGTGATGGTGTAATTCTTCTCGGCGCTGGTCAGTACGCGGCTTGCATATGCGACGACCCTCTCACGTGATGACTCATCTCGCTGTAGCAGAATACCACCGATGCCGTGACCACTAGCGTCAGTATGCAGGAGTGTTGGTGCTGTTTCGTCGAAATGGCGAAGAACTGGTTCAGATGTGAGGGCGTTTTTAAGATGGCTAAACGCTGCTTCGCAGGCGGGAGACCACTCAAAGCGAACACCGGAACCAAGTAATTTGTGCAAAGGTGCCGCTATTGAGGCAAAGAATCGGCGGAAGTAGGAAGCCAGGCCAAGGAAGCTGCGTAAGTCTTTTTCTCCTTTCGGGACGAGGAAAATGAAGAACGGCCGAAACCTTCTCGGGATCAGGACGAATGCCGTCCTTACTCACAATGTGGCCTAAGACCTTAATTGTCTTGCTGGCAAAACGGCACTTTTTCGTGTTCAGCTGAAGGCCAGCGTTAGCGAGGCACGTCAGTACTTCGTCTAAACGGTGTAGGTGTTGTGAGAAGGTTGACGAGAAAACAACAATGTCGTTCAGATAGCACAGGCAAGTCTTCCACTTCAGGCCACGCAGAACGGCGTCCATCATGCGCTCGAATGTTCCGGGCGCATTGCAGAGGCCGAAGGGCATTACATTGAACTCGTAAAGTCCATCTGGTGTTGAAAACGCCGTTTTTTCTTTATCGTCCTCGTGCATCGGTATCTGCCAGTATCCTGAACGTAGATCTAGACTCGAGAAGTACTCGGCCCCCTGTAGCGAATCCAAGGCGTCGTCTATACGCGGCATAGGGTATACATCCTTGCGCGTGATCTTGTTTAGCGCCCGGTAATCTACGCAGAACCGCACAGAACCGTCTTTTTTTCGAACTAAGACGACAGGAGATGACCATGGACTAGCAGACGGACGTATTATCCTCGCATCGCGGGAGCTCCGCCGAGCTCCCGCGATGCGAGCGCCCTCACGCACCAGAGCGCGCTCCTCCTCTCCACTTTGCTAGGGGCGAGGATAAGCGCGCGCGCCCGCAGCTGTTGCTATGGTAGAGGGAGTGAGAGCGCAGAGATAACACCTGCCGGCGCGCGGACACCTCCTCAACCTGTCCTCCTCCCCGCGGACCCCGCCGCCGGACAACGCCGGATGCCTGACATAGCCCGACTATGAAATGCATTCGCATTTAAAAGAACCGTGTCCCTCACCAACGCCAACGAACGCGCACTGTACAAGTGGGTGTCTGAACATCAAGGAAATGGTAAGGTGGCGCTCCCGAAGAGCTTTTCGCGTGTTATATTAACTGCAGGGAGCAAGTATCGACAAGGTAGGCGAGTCGACGCCAAATAGAGAACGAGCAGACGAGGCGACGCGGATGAACACGTCTTGAGGGGCTTTCGCCTTTCTTATTGGCTGACAAACCCTGCAGCTTCCACAGTGCTGCAAGGTACTTCTGAGATGGATAATAGGAGCTAATCGAGAGAAAGGGGCCCTTAAACATTGGCCTAGTCACG
>JALIZH010014667.1:0-32432 GCA_030522465.1 Rhipicephalus appendiculatus
TCTGTAATTACCTATGGGAAAACTGCTCTAAGAATTCATGTGTAGGCATGAGATTTACTGTTCTTGTCACAGTGAAGTGTTCAGTGTACCCGGCATGACATACTCCTATCAGTGAAGTTATCTTCGGCCAGGTATTTTATTCCCGGTGTAAGAAGAGCTGTGTAGTAGGCTTATTTCACCTGGCCGTTGAGTGTTACGCTTTTCTTTGGATGTTATGTGCTGCTGCATAAAGCTGGCCATCGCCATTCATCCCGTCGCCACTAGCTAACTCTTAAGTAATGGTCAAGTACCAAATCATGTCTCGCTCTTTTTAATGAAATGGACTGCTTACGCTGCCAAATCTGCTTTCTTAATTTTGTTTATCAGTAGTGAAGGTGCCCGGAATTCCATGTATATTAGAGCAACATCTAAACAAATATATTAGCGGTTGTTGTGTGTTTCGTATGAGTACAACGGTTTATAGTAGATCATTGCATTATTATTCTTTATTAGGACATTTTGCGATTTTTTATTGTTTTTCCCCTGCATTGACATTTCTTTAAACTTCGTGACTCTGTCTCATCAAAAGCTCCTCTGCACTTAGGTCAGTATTGAACCTAAGAAAAATCATGTCCTTTATGTGTATACGTCAAAGGGCCCGCACGTTTCAGTGTGTTCGATTTTTTTAAATTTCTAATTGCTGAACTTTGCAATGAAATTTTGTCTTGTTTACTCATGGACGCATTGTGCATTCTTCCCTTCTGTTCTTCTGAACTTGTATCGTGCCCCATTATATATACAAATCTTTATTTTGGGAAACGGAGCAATAAAACGAGGTCAATATATGTTGTGTGTGGAATTCATCCTTTATGCTCTGGCACATGCTGGCTGCGTGTATTCAAACGCGCAGCGAGCACGCGCACATGAAAAAAAAGGCGCGCCGCGCACACGGCAACGATAAAAAAAGGAAAAAAAGAAAGTAACGGTGCGCGCGGCACGAGAGGAGAAAAAGCAGGCGCCAAAAAGCACACAAAGAAAAAGAACGGCGCCCCGGACGCGCGGCATGAGAGGAGAGAGAGTAGAAGCCAAACAAAAAAAAAAAGAATAAAAAAAACCGGCGCACGGGGGAGGGCGAGGGGGCGAGAAGCGCGCGGCTGTTGATACTGTTGCCCTGACGACGTAGACAACGGACCGCAAGTCAGCGCCGCCATTACCGCGGCCTCCACTCGCCAGGGTCGTAACTCAACGGGTTTTTTGGCGCTCTCGGCGCAAGCGTAGCAGCGCGTTTGAATTTTATGTCCCTATGGGAGGTATACGGAGAAACCGACCCCTGATTCAACTAGCTGGCCAAAGTTTAACCCCCTGCCTTACGACCTCCAATCTTGACCGATGAGCATGTGTTCATACGGGTGAGCATGGGCAATTAAAAATCAAATATTACGCATATCTGAGGCACAACATGAATACCTTAGTACTATTCACAGTGTTCCTTTAAAACAAAATCTATAAATACGTAATTATAAAGATCCTAGTGTTTATTACGCGGCGCTGAAAATTCGCCGCTGTGTATAAAATAAGTCTCCGCCCAGTGATTTAACTTCGACGCTGTGGTGCTGCCACCTGGCAGCAGCATTGTTCAACACAAGCCGATGTTCCCCGACAGCGCTGCAGGTGGCGTCCCCTTCTGTTTTATCAATGCCAGCCGGATGCGGCTGATTCAACGGTAGAAGAGCGCTGTCGCAGGCAAGGCAAAACATATATGTCCACTTGATGAAATACGACCCACTCTACAAAACATGATCAGAGAACGCAGAGAAAAGACCTACCACCAAATTTCAGCGGAGAAACGCCGGCGTCCGTCTAAGCGTGCCCGGGAAACGTCCGAAAAACGAGCCCAGCGGCTAGCCCAGCTATTAAATTGTGGTACTCATGCAGTACGGTCGGCACAAGACTATCGTCTTTCGACGACATTTGCAGCGAAGCACGCAGATACGCGGCCAATTTTTTTTTTTTTTTTTTTTTTTTTTTTGGTTAGCGCTTTACATAGCAGATGGTACTGTATCGCATTTTCATCGCATGGTTGGTAACCAGTGTGAACGATGTGGAATTTTGGCGGCAGGAGAATTGCGGTCACTGTCGACGGTAGCTTTTTGAGTCACTGCCCCCATTTTTTTTTATTTTGGCGCACACTCAGCATTCTCAGGATTTGAGTAATATCAGGCGTCGCTGTAAAATATACTCTAGCTTTACGGTTATCTAGCACTCAGTAGTGGCCGTCGGTTTTCCTAGTAGCAACCACTTTAGCACCCCGGCGATAATATGGCATACTTACGCAGCTCTCGATCTCTTTTCCTTGCAGGTACGTTTCACAATGAAGGGTAGGCCTTCAGCCTTGTTGGTAACACGTAGAAATGAATTTTGAGCGCTGAAGAGAGACAGGGACGAATAGCTTTGTCCCGCGTTGTGTCTCGTTCTCTTCACCCCTGTCTTTGTTCAGCGTTTAGATTCGTTACTATACTGTCTTCCCTCTGCCTTTGTGATGCTCCAAGAACACCAAGACTGATGTGTTGCAACCGCCTCTCGGTGTGCCAGTTTTTCTCTTGCAAATAAATATCCTTGAGTCCCCGGCTGAAAGCTGACATCACGCATACCTCTCGCCTGTGCTGAACCAAACTCCCAACGATTTCATGCATGACGCGCCAACCCATAGTACGGGCATCTCAGCTATATCTTACTCACCTTTGCAGAAAACAGCCTGAAAAATAAAATAAAAAAGGGTGCAATATTAGCATATTGAGTTTATAAGGATACGATCTTAATTTCAATTTATCGGGCTTCATATTCTTTTTGTCATGATCTTGCTATACGGCTTTTCTAATAGCTTCTTTTCTCTTTGTGCTACGATGTCCTAGAGCGCCCAGCTGGGCAGTGTCCAATATACATGTATCTAGGATGCTCTTCGGGTATCTTGTATCTCTATCCAGATAGATAACTTCGGCAGATAAAGTATCAGTATCTGTATTTCTCATATATAGCACGAAGCTTAGAATAACAAAGAGCTGACCTAGTTGTTAGGCATTCATATTAAAAAGAGAGGGTGTGCAAACACAGACACAACATGAAAGTCGACACACTACAAGCGCCAACTAACAACAGAAAAGGCGCACGGCGGCGGAAAGAAGGTACACACAAAAACATATCCACGCATGTCCAGGAGAGGTCATACCTATTAATCCAGTACGCGTGGTGGTTTAAATGAGGACTAACTCTGCAGGCACTTGATTTCATCTTCATTTAAGATAACCGACGGACGACCACACTCTGTATGTCGAAGTACAAGTCGGAGGCGCGCATCCCAACTACTAGCGGGGCAACGACCTTTGGATGGATGGATGGATGCTATGAGCGTCCCCTTTATAACGGGGCGGTGACATGTCTGCCACCAGGCTCGAAAAAAAACTTTCCTTTTGTGTTGGCCTAATGCCTTATCTACAATGATTAAATCTATGTTGTTATAGCAAAGAAAAATATAAATTCATGGTCCATCTCTCTGCCTCTTAAGGCAGAATGACCTTATTTTCCCATTCTTCATTTTTGTCCTTTATCTCTACTTTTCTGCCACCAATACTCTAACCGTCTCTTACTTATTTCTATCGCGGACGTGTTCAGCTTTCCATTGTTGTCCCTAAAACCCAAGGCTTCATGTAGACTCGTGCCCACACGTATATCTGGGTGGATAACGCCACATTCAATCAGTACATGTTCCATCGTTTCCTTAGTGCCCCCACAGCATGTACATTGTTCTTCTTCGTTACAGAATCTCGCTTTATAGCTACGCGTTCTAAGGCAGCCCGACCTTGCTTCAAACAGTAAAGCGCTTCCCCTTGAATTATCATAAAACCTCTCCCTCCTTATTTCGTTTTTTCCCTTTCGGTAGTCACTGAGAGCCGGCTTCTTTTCCATCGCTGTCATCCAATAAGTCCTCTCCGCCTCTCTGACTTTTCGCTTAATGCTCCTTGTTGCCATGTCGCCCACACTGCTAGCCGTATATTTACTGGTGAGCCTCCTAGTTCTTTTTCTCCACTGCGTGTCGACGCTTTTTCTATACAAATACCTGAAAACCTTCCCTGCCCATCTACTCTCCTTCATTTTCCTCAGCCTCTCTTCAAATCTAATTTTGCTCTGAGCTTCCCTCACTTCAAAACCTGTCCATCCCATATCACCCTTTACAGCCTCATTTGTCGTCTTCCCGTGAGCGCCCAACGCGAGGCGTCCCACAGTCCTTTGATTTACATCCATTCCTGATTGCACCTCTGACTTCATGCACACCACTGAGTTCCCAAATGTAAGCCCCGGAACCATCACACCCTTCCACAGCCCTCGAAGCACCTCGTACCTATTGTATCCCCATAACGCTCTGTGCTTCATGATTGCAGCATTCCTCTTTCCCTTTGTTACCGATGCTTTCTCTTGTACCTCCATATATCTATCCCCCCTCATTTACCCACACTCCGAGGTACTTGTACTCGCTTACCCTCGGTATTTCTTGGCCCTGTATTAAGACCGCATGGTCTTCGTGATCATTGAATACCATCAACCCACATTTTGTTGCACTAAAACCTAGTCCTAGAGCCTCGCCTTCCCTTCCGCATATATCTGCCAGCCGCTGTATATCATCTTGACTGTCCGCAAATAAGACAATATCGTCAGCGTAAAATAGACCTGGAAACTTCTGCTCAACCATCGCGCCGGCCTGTTTGTGTGACAAATTAAATCCAATGTTGCTACCTTCTAGCGCTTTTTCCATCCTCACCATGTACAGCATGAATAACAGCGGGGACAAAGGACATCCCTGTCTCAGCCCCTTGCTAATGTCAACGCTGTCCTTGCTGCTTATTCCTTCCCATTCTACACAAACTGTATTTTCTCGGTATATTTCCCTCAAAAGCTGTATACAGTCGTCACCTATGCCCGCTTCCTTCAATATATCCCACAAAATTTCCTGATTAACGTTGTCATATGCCCCGGTGATGTCTAGATAAGCTACGTATAAGGGCCTGTTTTCTATTTTTGATATTTCTATACACTGTGTAAGAACAAACAGGTTATCGTCTAACCGCCTGTCGATTCGGAATCCATTCTGGAGTTCTCCCAAAATATCATTTTGCTCTACCCACGTTTCTATTTTTAATTTTACTGCCTGCATCGCCAACCGGTATAGTACCGATGTAATGGTTAGCGGTCTATACGAGCGAATGTTATCCTTTTCTCCCCTGCCTTTATAGATTAAGTACCTTTAAAGTGCGAAGTTCGCGCCATCTCGCGGGTAATAGGGAACACTCTGAAGCACCTCCGAGCTCCTCCTACCGCCAGCGATAAACAATGTATATAAATAGCTCAGCATTATACTCGCGGACAACTTTTCTTGGCACTGAAGGGAAAGCTACGGGGGCGGAGCATCTGCACATGTAACCCTACGCGAAGTAGTCCGGCTTGACATGCGTCTCGTACCGCTGTGGAAAGTGATGGCTGCGCGCAATCAGCGTTGTATTTCGACGCAGACGCCGCTGCAGCGTTTGAGGCATTTGCAAAATGCGCGACATTCTCACGCGTTCAAAAACGCAAAGTGACAACCTATAAAGTAAAAAAAGCACAAATATCTCATTGGGGTGCGCTCCGTTGTGTCTGAAAGAGCTACATGCAAAAAATGAAAGGAGTATTTTTTATATCTTACGCAGAAAAGATGAAAGAAATTGTGGGACTATATTAATTAGCGGTGAGATACGCGCGATTTGGCTCTGTAGCCTTCGCTTCGGTGCCAAGAAAAGTTGTCCGCGAGTATAGTATCCTGGAGGACGTGAGATGCGTGGCGATCTTGTGTAACGCAGCGCGCTGCGCGCTTCGGAAAACGTTTGTTGTGCATTATTTTTGTTGAGTCATACGCACACACGCACACACACACACACACACACACATATATATATATATATATATATATATATATATATATATATATATATATATATATATATATATATATATATATATATATACCTGTTACACCATAAGAGGTGTAACAGGTAAATGTTCGACCCTCTCCGATTATGCTGAAAATATCGTGCTAGTATATGTGAATGTGAGAAGTAGTTATTGAGTTATTGAGGCGTTATACATCGGAAAAAAATGTATTTTCCTAGAGGGCAGCACAAATATAAGAACCTGTGTTTTACAGGTTCTTATAGTGCATGATGAGAAAACTTCGGAATTGAATGAAGCAGAAAGATGGCCATAATATAGTGACAAGGTTAAGAAAAATAGAATTTTGACATTTTCATCCCCTTCTTTCTTAAAGGGCCCCCTCACCAGGCCCCATAATAAATTTTAGTTAGACGCTGGCAGGTGTTGTGTGTCCAAAGAGCATTATGCCACAAGAATTTTTTTCAATTGGTTCATTAGGAGCTGCGAAAACCGGTATTTTGAAGCGGCGCGAAACCATGATGCGAGGAGGCGAGCTCGAAACCGTTGCCGCTCGCCCCGCGTAGCCTTCGCAAGCCAAATATCTTCCCTACCTTCTCCGGCATCCGCGCGAGAGCAACATGTTATGCGCACGCAGGGTCACATGTGCATAACGTGCCCGAAGAAGCCCAGCCCCCCGAGTAGGCGTGCGGCGTTGTTTTGTTGACCAGCGTTATTTTGTGGTCTACTGCCTGCTTCTGCGGGATGGATATCATGAGCCAGTGCTGCATTTACGTTTACTTGGATGCGCTAGAACAAATGAGCACAATGAGTGCTCGAACGCGCCCGAACATTACTTTCGTTTCCAGGACTGGCGTCTGCTCGATGCGCTAACCGCGGGGACACGAACGCATGAGAAACGGAGGCACATTAGCCCCGCATATCGTTGCAATTCACTGAACAAAAATGAAGAAAGACGCACACATTCCCTTTGTGCGTCTCATTATTTCTCTCAGGTTTTATTCATCTATTCAAGCAACAAATTCCACAAACTACACACGTCGTGTCAAATAATTTTTGCAGTGTCACGTGCTACTGTTGTTGACATCAGTGCACAGTCATCTACGTAGAGTACCGACGTCACAGCACTACCGTCTGCGTAGGGCCATTCCACCGTGTACGTCATACCCTCATTCTCTAGGCGCGAGCACGCGAAAGGAAGGGCAAGCAGCGTTCAGCTTGAAATTTGATCCATTTCCGCGGCGCGTAGCGTTGCAAATTTTGGCAGACGTGATCGTGAACGCTCAGTGTATGAATTGCGCTCGTCAGCTCAAAATTGTCAAACCTGGTGAGGGGCCCTTTAAATGTCCTTGGGTACTGAAATGTAAAAAGCCTGTCACCATTACCGGTCGGGATTTGAACATTTTCAGCACCTTCGGATCATTAAGAAAGAGGAGGATGAAAATGTTAAATCCCGTGCGGAAATGGTGACTAGAGTGCGATTTATGGACACGATATGGAATCACCTCCAACGTGTACACCTAGGATACATCATTTCATCACGCAAACCAGTGGTAAGCGATCACGCATCGGCCTATACCTGAAACGTCATGAAAAACAACAAGCAAACGATGCTTTAATTATGCAGTGACGCATCCCTTAAGACTATGTGTACTAATTATCAGAAGCCAAGCACAACGCCTTAAAATTGTCGTGCAGGCCATCGACTATACTCGACGACCACTTTTCTTCACAACACTTCGGAAGCTACAGAACCAAAGCGCATGCCTGCTACCGCGCCAAAAAAAATAGTACTCATGTTTACCGATAATTTTCTAATTTGCCTTGCTGAAATAGATACAGCTTTATTTATTTTGAGACTGAAACATTTGCTGGGAATTGTATGTAAAATGCAGTTTTCGTTCGCCTTGCAAGAATGATTTTCTTTTCTTTCCATTTCTTAGAGAGCACGACCTTTTCAGCCCACCCGTCTTCCAAGGAAGCATGGCTTCCGTGACTTAAAGGGACACTAAAGGCTAATAACAATTTATGTCAGAGCGAAAGCTCAATGTATGACAACGTCTAAAATGGCAATATTATCAACAGCAGTGCCCTACTTACCGAGAAATTAAGCTAAATGTATCACACGACGTGCGCCACGAGTGGCACATTTGCGAAACGATCCGTGATGACGTGAGAGCTTCTGGCTACAATAATACGTAGTAATCACTACAGCTGCAATAAAAAAAGAAGCTTCCGTGCATTACAACACGTAATAAAATGCTCCTTGTCCGTTTCTGTTTGATTCATAGAAAAAGGAACCGCCTAGGAAAGGCGCGAGTGGTTCAAAAATTGCGTTTTCGCTTGATTAGGCCGGATAGGTGGCGCCATCTAGCGGAGCCCAGTTGCACCAAGCAAGCAGAGGTATTGTTCAATGGCGGTTGTTGTTGCTGTGGCTCCCGCTACTTTCGCTCTGCTGCTGCTAGTGTCGGCGGCCGCGCAGTAAAGGCGGGCAACGTTGGGCACGGAAACAGTGACATCAGAGATTCCGAATGCTTAGGCGGGTGATTTGAAGTGCGCTAACGCGATGCGGACCACTAAAACGTGATTTTATTTCAAAATAAGCATTTCCATGGCACGAAAGTAGCACTACGAGGTTTCTGGACCGCTATTTGAGCACTCAACGTCGACTTAATATTTCACTTTAGTGTCCCTTTAAGTGTGCGGCCGCAAACGCGCTGTTTAGTTCTCCAAGTAAAATATACTCATAATAGGACACTAAAATATTACAGTGAACAGAATGTGAGAGGAACGTGAGGAAGAGTGCCGACCTGCTCCAAGGATACTGAACAATCGAAATAGTTCTCCTATTCCTAATTTTCACGTATATGTTTTTCTAAACGCGTTAAGGATGTGAGCGAGCAAAACCGAAACCAACCGCAAGCTGCCGTACTACTTGCGAAGCAATACGAATGTGCGGAAGCCCCGCTTCCGCAGCCTTCGCTCCAATTTCATGATAACTTGTCGATTATACATTATATTTCTGCCCCTTGGGACTATGGAGCGGTTCAATACAACCTGCCCTTTAGTGGTCCAGGGGGGAAGAAACAGTTCCATAATTCTAGCCCTATTGCCCTTTTTGAAGTTCTATGCCGCAGCATTACTAAAACAATGACAACAAGTTGTATAAATTGCATTATTCGCTGTAAAAAGCCTTCGTTGGAATGTTGCGCTGACGTGCTATGCAGTGAAGGCAAGGAAAAGGCAAACTTCCTACTTCCTTGTGGCTGTTGAGTTGGAAAAAAAAATTTCTCCCTTAAAACAAAAACTACTCTTTTGAAACTTCCTGTATGTCTTACCAACAAAGCATAATGCGTAATGATATATAAGCCATATTTTTACTTGGAAGCTACATTGTGAAAATGAAGCCGCAATGTGAGTCAAAATGCCATTTTTCTCAACTTTTCACAATATTGCGGCCATTTTAACGAGACAGCGTTAAAGAGCTCGTTTCGCAGAAACTCCGGCGTCGGCATCGGCGTCGTTGGTTGTGAGCGAAAAATCATCGTCGTGTCCGTGACCGAAAAAATCGAGAAAGATGCAAATAAAATAAATAATAAAAATTTCGGGGTCCGAGTGAGGATCGAATCCGGGCCGTCTGCGTGGCAAGAAGGTGTTCTACCACCCAGCCACGCATCTGCTTGGAAATACAGTGAATATAACTTCCTCTGCTTGGAAATGCAGTGAAAATAACACTCGTGCTTCGCAAACGCAAGCGTCCTTTATGTAGGCGTCGCAGTATAACATGTAATATCCTAGGAATATTCCGTGGTACAAGCGTACATTGTCATCGGGCGTCAGAATATGTCACTATCATAACAATTTCGTAGTTTAAAGCCGGCCACCCATTACAAACGGCACACACTTACTGCGCGTATTCCCTTAACACCACGTAGTGGGTGCATAGCAAGCATGCACTAAGTGGTTGAAGTACGCACTCGGGACAGGATATCGCGATCAACTCTTAAAGGCAAAGATTAAGGGTCCCCAATTTTTTGTGCTTCATTCGCTTCCAAAGTATCTTCACTTACTATAGGAACCTGTAAAACACATAATGTGATTATATTGCTCCCGAAAAAATCTGTGATTTTTTATAAAAAACGCCAAACATGCTGTATATTGCAATTTTTGTCGCGGCCGAAAATATTAAAACTTAAACATAAAAAATCATAGTCATGAAAGATCAGCGCCTTGAAATTACGGGAAAATTGTTACGTAGTAATTGCTCAAACAAGTAATTTAATATAGATTATTTAGGGCGACATAGTTTGACTTCTGCGTCCAAAGTTCGAACAGCCCTCTAGGCACCACAAAATTTTTTAGCGAGATATAACACCTGAGTAACTGCGTCTCACATTCATATTGCCACACGCGTTTCTTATTTTCACTTTGCTCTATTCGGTTTTCGTCGTCATAGACTGTCAGCAATGCCTAGCGCAAAGCGCGCTTCATCATTCTAGAAGCTTCGCGATAATTAGAGATCGTTTTGTTAAGATTGCGCGCAAGACGCGAACACTCGAGCTTATTCCAGAGCTTGCGCGACAACGAGTGATAAAACTGGAGTATTCTATAACACACGTATAAATTCCGACGCGCTTCACTGCTTGTCATTTGATCGACGGCCGACGCTCCGTTCGCCGCTGTCTGTTCCAGTGTGTATTGCTGTAATAAGACTTTCCGTTTCACGGCCACAAGTTCGGCCAAATAAAGAGTTCGTTCTTCGACACGCCGACTGTTGCCTTCGTCGACGTCATGACCACGTGACATCTGGTGGAGGTGCTGGTTCCTTGATGTTCCGGACGCCTACGAAGAGCCAGGAACCAAGCCCACAGCGTGAAGAGGACACCCAAGCCCCCCGTGCAACAGTGAGCTAGCCGCAGGCTGCAAGGCTTGCAACCTGCATACGGCCTCCTACCTGAGAAGCCACAAACTACGGCTACGAAGACAACAGCAACAATGACCACCGCTATGTCACCCGCGACAGTCGTGATGCAGCAACCCAGGGAGCCACCGACCTTTCACGGATACACGAGTTAAGACCCAGAAAGTTGGCTGGAGACGTACGAACGAGTCGCGACCTTCAACAACTGGGACGCTGGCGAAAAACTTCGCCGCGCCTACTTCTACCTAGAAGACGCCGCGCGGACGTGGTTCGAGAACCGAGAATCCACATTACAAGCCTGGGATCTCTTTCGAACGGCGTTCCTTAGCACGTTCACCAGCGTCGTCCGCAAGGAAACGACCGCTTCTTTGCTGGAGACCCGGGTGCAGCTACCCAACGAAAATGTCACCATATTCACGGAAGAGATGACTCGACTTTCCCGCCTGGCCGACGCTGCGATGTCTGAAGACTAAAAAGTACGTCTGCTCATGCGGGGTGTTAAACAAGAACTGTTCGCAGGACTTGTTCCCGCCACCCGCCGACAAGAAGGCCGTCCGTCGATTTCTCGGCCTGTGCGCCTATCACAGGCGGTTCGTCAAAAATTTTGCCCGCATCGCCGAGCCACTCACTAACCTTACCACAACCGACGTAGAGTTCAAGTGGGAAAGGCCGCAAGAGGAAGCCTTTCAAGAACTAAAATGACGCCTGCAAACGCCCCCGTTACATGCGCATTTCGACGAACACGCCGAAACAGAAGTGCACACCGACGCAAGCAGCGTGGGACTCGGCGCCGTCCTTGTGCAGAGGACGGACGGACTGGAAAGGGTTATCAGTTATGCTAGCCGGTCGCTATCCAAGGCAGAGGTGAACTATTGCACAACAGAAAAGGAGGTGCCTCGCCATCATCTGGGCTACGTCAAAGTTTCGCCCCTACCTCTACGGGAGGCCCTTCAAAGTTGTGAGCGACCACCACGCGTTGTGTTGGCTAGCTAACTTGAAGGACCCTTCAGGTCGTCTCACAAGATGGAGTCTAAGACTTCAAGAATTCGACATTACCGTCGTTTACAAGTCCGGAAGGAAACATTGTGACGCCGACTGCCTGTCTCGTGCCCCCCGTCGACCCACCACCGCTGGACGAGCAGGATGATGACTGCTCCCTTGCAACCATAAGTGCCGACGACTTCGCCTAGGGACAGCGAGTGGACCCAGAACTTAGGGGCCTTATGGAATACCTCGAGGGCAAGAGCGCCACTGTTCCGAAGGTATTCTAGAAAGGACTGGCGTCGTTCTTCCTGCGAAACGGAGTTCTCCTAAAGAAGAACTTCTCGCCCCTTCGAGCCAATGACCTTCTCGTGGTTCCTTCAGCAGTGAGACCAGAAATCCTCCAGACCCTACAAGACGACCCGACGGCTGGACACCTCGGTGTTTCCCGCACGCTCGCAAGGATACAGGAAAAGTACTACTGGCCACGCCTTGCCGCCAACGTCGCTCGCTACGTAAAGACTTGCCGAGACTGTCAGTGACGCAACGCACCGCCGACAAGGCCAGCAGGCTTTCTTCAGCCGATCGAACCACCTCGCCGACCATTCTAGCAAATCGGTATGGACCTACTGGGGCTGTTCCCAACGTTGACTTGCGGAAACAAATGGATCGTCGTAGCTACCGACTACCTCACCCGCTACGCCGAAACAAAGGCCCTGCCCAAAAGTAGTGCCGCCGAGGTAGCCAAGTTCTTCGTTGAGAACATCGTTCTTTGACATGGTGCCCCAGAGGTTCTCATCACTGACAGAGGTACGGCGTTTACTGCTGACCTCACTCAAGCGATCTTGGGATACAGCCAGACAAGCCACCGCCGGACCACCGCGTACCACCCACAGACCAATGGCCTGACTGAGCGTCTAAATAAGACCATCGCCGACATGCTGGCCATGTACGTCGACGTCGAACACTAGACGTGGGACGCCATCCTTCCGTACGTGACCTTCGCATACAACACGGCCGTGCAGGAGACGACACAGATGACACCATACAAGCTGGTCTATGGAAGGAACCTGGCAACGACGCTCGACGCCATGCTGCCCAACGTCACTGACGAAGAAAGCCTCGACGTCACCGTCTACCTTTAGCGCACTGAAGAAGCCCGACAACTCGCCCGCCTGCGCATCAAGAATCAGCAGACGACCAACAGCCGCCGTTACAATCTTCGACGACGCTTTGTGGAATACCAGCGCGGCGACCGCGTTTGGGTGGGGGCGCCGATACGCCGACGTGGACTTAGTGAAAAAAGTCACAGTTTCGCCACAAGGCGAAGCAATGAATGCGATAGCAACAAATTGGAATGTCAAGCGACCAATGACACGCAGGTCGAAACGTGCAGCGCGCTGCTCACGCACACATGACGCACGAAAACAACACGCACAGGACGAGAGAGAACTAACAACGTTCACAGCTCGACACTTAACGCGCTGCTCAAACAAAACCGACCCACGAAACGTATTCACAGGTACAGACGAGCGCGAACTAACAAGTGTCACAGTTGTTACTTCGCTGTGTTTGGAAAGCGTGTTCTTTTCGCAAACGGGGGGACTGCCGCGAGCGAAGTGACCTTCGTGCGCTCGGCGACTACAACGCGATCGTTCCGGCGAACGCCCAATTCTCCCCCCCCCTTCCCCCCGAGAGATAAGCGCACGCAAGGGCCTCTACCCCCCTAGGGATGGTAAAATCGATGAACGATTAATCGATTAAAGGTGCACAGTTAATCGATTAATCGTAATCGTTTTCCGCCTTTCAATTAATCGAATTAATCGATTAAAACTCTTCGATTAATCGATTACGGCAACTGCCCCCCCTCCTCCCCAATACCGCCCCTTGGCCGGTGCGCATGAGTGCGAGGCGAGCGATGCCGAGACGCAGAAGTCGAGCGCACCTAGTCTTTTTCACTACAGCGCATATTTATACGCTAGTAGAACGAGCCCAAAGCCGTCTGCGGCCCTGCCCCATAGAGGAAGAAATGAACTCACCCTGGTCTCCGTCACCTACGGCGTCCACCTCCAAGCCCTCCCCAAGGTTTCAAGCGCGGGCAGGAGGTGGCCCCACCCCGACGAGGCAGAAATGCACTGGCCCGCTTCTCTCCGCTCACAGCTTACTGCATTCACCTCCTCTCGCCTCCCTTTTTTTTATCGTGTGCTGGTTAATCGTCGGCAAAGTACATGTGGTGCTTACTTGCTATATTGCGTGATTATTACATTTTGGTGTGTCATGTCGTAATCGCGAGCAATCGCAAGAGGAGCGCGGTGTGGACGTTGCTCACAGAAGATTCGAAAACGATAACTGCGATGTGTAATAAATGTGGTAAGCAGTACTCGAAGCCACAGACGGAAACTCTTAAGATATCACCTGCTTCACGCCAAATTTATTAATTTGTCGAAGAGTCATCCTCCAAAGACAAATGGTCATGGCTAAAATTACAATGTTGAGGACCCGTTCCCAAGGCACAGATCCGCCTCTTCAGGTAAGTTATCAGTATCTTGCTACTTAGCCAAGAGCCTTTGTGTAACTTTTCTTGAAAATCAAGTCGCTCTTCAATTACACAAGCGATTCTTATGTTTCAAAAGGATAGACTCTTGGTAATACATATTCGTTCAAAAAGCTTAGTCCCCTTCCCAGTACCCCTTCCATTGTCGTCCCGGTGTTTTCAGCGCTTTGGCTTCATTGAATGAAAGCAGCGAGACGGTGCGTCAACGCTCAATATGGAAGTTCGTTGTTTTCCGTACATTTCAGACGTGCGAGAGCATCGTCTAGTTGCTTATTTTGTTTGTGTTCACTTCTGGCTCCGCGCTGTTTCATCGTGTTTCATCGCAGAAACTCAGCTCTCCTTGCCTTTGATTAACTAACGAGTTTCTTCGCCTGCTGTGTCTATGGCAACTTTCTGGGTATATTATTTAACTCTCAGGTCCGCCATGGTGAATCAGTAGTTACAGCGCTCGGCTGCTGACCCAAAGGTCGTTTTGATGGAGGCGAAATGCTAGAGGCCCGCGTACTGTGCGATCTCAGTGCACGTAAAGAACACCAGATGGTCGAAATTTCCGGAGCCCTCCACTTCGGCGTCCCTCATAGCCATATCGTGTTTTTGGGACATAAAACCCCCCACATATTACTATTGTTCAACTTCCAGGTTTTATTTTTATCTTCTTTAATTGCACTATACAGAAGGGTTGCCGTTGGTGGCTACTTTGTGCCAAACTGGCTACTTTACAACCCTGTCTAGCGACAAAAATTTCAGATTGTTGCCATGGCTACCTTCTGGCTACTTTTCACTTGTGCTTTGGCGCAATAAATAATCAGCCATTGTTCATACGACTTCCAGATAATACACACTATTTGCAGGCCGCTTTTTTCGTATCAGCTTATGCGCCCCCCCCCCCCCCCTCCCGCGGGCTTGTGCGCATCGAGACACCCCAATGCAATTATTGGCGAACCTGCAAATAGGAAGTGGCGTAGTGACATGCATGTTGGCAGGCAAACATGTAACTAGCTCGCTGCTCATGGTGCCCGTATTTCTACCGCAAGTTCCTAATTATGATGCACAATTTCGTATGAACTTGACGAAAACAGAGGTGGGCGACAAAACTAAGCTAGACTGTTAATGTTAACCAGATTTGACTAGTTGAAGCTCTACTGGTGTTATATAAGCTGTACTATCATCGTATTGAATCTGCGGCTTAAGTTAAAGCTGCTTCGACGTGTAATCTTCGTAATGATTTGTTGGCTGGAGTGTTCCAGAGTTACTCTGTACTATATGGCGAGAACTATATTCTACATAAAGTAGAGTCGCGAAATACAATATGTTCTGATACGATACAATATGGCTCCACGGTGGTCTATAGTGGTTGCAGGGGCTCTACAGCTGACCCGAAGGTGGCGGGATCGAATCCTGGCAGCGGCGGCCACTTTTTCAATGGAATCGAAAATGCCTGAGGTTCGTGTACTTAGATTTAGGTGCACGTTAATGAACCCCCAGGTGGTAGAAGTTTCCGGAGCCCTCCACTACGGTGTTCCTCATAATCATATCGTGGTTTTGGTATGTAAAACACCAGATTATTATTATTATTATTATTATTATTATTATTATTATTATTATTATTATTATTATTATTATTATTATTATTATTATTATTATTATTACAGTTCCGGCTGTACGCACGATTTAGGATGTGCGCGTAGCGCGAGTTAAGGCAAAGACGAGGTGACATATGCGAAGTACACTTGCGCAACTGCCGTTCATTTTAACCGGGGGGGGGGGGGGGGGGCACAAACTCATGTTGCTCTACTTCCCGCAGATGCCTGTATAACATGGTCTGTTTGAGGCCGGTATGTTCCTGTGAAATCTCGGACGGGTGACCTTAAGGACGAGATCACGTCAGTTCGCAATTATAGTATTATTGAGGGCTTCCGCAACATCTAACGGACAAACGGAGAAAAGATGCCGTCACAAAGTGCGAGCGTCTTATTTACTTCCTCTTCCTCCTCGCCTCTCCTTTGCCTTCCTCGGGATATCTTCACGCTCGGCCACGCTGCATGTTTCTGGTGTGTCTTTTCGACCAGTGTGGCCGCCGAAAACGCCTCCGATTCCGGTGCGCTCAAGTAGGCAGGCTTCGAGGAAATAAGACCTGCTGTCGAATCGTCTATGGACGTTGGCCACAGATCCTTCAATCCATGACATCAAACAAAGACGACGGTTCCCCCTATGTCTACCGGCCGAAAGTGAGAATTTTCGTGAAGGCGCAAATGTGCACATGTGATCTCTAGCGCGTCTGTTAGACTTCGGTCGAGATCAAACACAAACAATGCTTCTCAAGCAATGAAATACCCTTTTTATAGCGCCCATAAACAATTTCGATTAATCGATTAAAGCACCACATCGAAAACAATTAATCGATTAAAGGCCAAATCGATTAACGATTAATGATTAATCGATTAAAAATTTTAATCAACCATCCCTATACCCCCCACGGAGCAAAGTGCGCGAGACAGCGTGAGGGAGATGAGTGCATGCGCGCGGGCGTCGTGACGAGCGGGGCGGGCACCGAGCTAAGTTCCCCCCGAGCGCGGCCTTTGCGCCATCTCGCTGGTAATGCTGAAAACACGCTCAAAACTCGCTGTATATAAATAGCTCGCCGTTTGAGCGTTGAAGGACGTGCGATTTCGTGGCTCAGCGGATAGCGCCGCGCGCTGCAGAGCGAGAGGTCCCTCGTTCGATGCCGCCCGTCGGAAGCATTTTTTCTGAATTATTTCTCTTTGTGGCTTTTATAAATATATAGATACATATACATATACGGGGCATGACGGCGGCGGCAACGGCAAAAACCAGCCGAGAGTGTCCATATAATTGCTATTGCAATAAAACTTCTTCGGCAATACTTCGGGCCATACAAGGTGCTTCGACGTCTCGGTGCTCTGGACTGCGAGGTCGTCCCGAACGGCATAACTAACTCTCAAGGCCTTGTGCGCGACCTGAAGTCGTCCATGTCCTGCGCCTCAAGCCGTATTACGCGCTTTAGCGGACCTGATGACTTCACTTATTGCTTTATTATTGTACTTTCTTGCTTTGTTGTTGTAATTTATTGTTGCATGCATTTTTTTCCCCATGTTCTGTTTTAAGCATCGGGACGATGCTTTTTCAGAGGGGGGGCATTGACACGCGCGTTTCTTATTTTCACTTTGCTCTATTCGGCTTTTGCCGTCAAAGACTGTAAGCAATGCCTAGCGCAAAGCGCGCCTCATCGTTCTAGAAGCTTCGCGATTATTGTAGATCGTTTTGTTAAGATTGCGCGCAAGACGCGAACACTCGAGCTTATTCCAGAGCTTGCGCGACAACGAGTGATAAAGCTGGAGTATTCTATGACACACGTATAAATGCCGACGCGTTTCACCGCTTGTCAGTTGATCGACGGCCGACGCTCCGTTCGCCGCTATCTGTTCGAGTGTGTATTGCTGTAATCAGACTTTACGTTTCACGGCCCCAAGTTCGGCCAAATAAAGTTTGTTCTTCGACACGCATATATATATATATATATACGTAGTTTATGAAGAGTCTGGCTTCAGTTGCCGTAGAACAAATAGCAGAAATATATATACGCTTCTAAAAAACTGTTTATTTGTGACGTCTCGATCGGAGACGGAACTTCATCAAGTCTTGATGAAGATCGGTCTCCGACCGAAACGTCACAAATAAACAGTTTTTTAGAAGCGTATATATATATATATATATATATATATATATATATATATATATATATATATATATATATATATATATATATATATATATATATATATATATATATATATATATATATATCAACCCGCTGAAAGTGTTACTTACAAAGAAGGGAACAAGAAGAACCACGCCATTGAGCTGCATCGTTGAGGACGCTGAAATGCACAAATGAAGAAATATTGATATAAATTAGGCACGCTTTTTTTCACAGGTTACCACGCTAACTCCGTTATTCGTAATGTAGTGCAAGAAAAGCCGCCCAGAAAGTGCCACCTGTATTTAAGGCCTCAGCAACGGCTCACATTAGTGGCGCGACTAGAAGTATCATTAGCACTATTTATAAAGGCATAAGTGTTCTGTTATGTCCGCCGAGACATTTGGAATCACGGAGTTCACGAGGAAGTTGAGACTTGAGGGGCATCTTAGAAAAAAAATCGCGATGGTTACTCTTATAGACACAGAATGAGTTTAGGAATAATGTCTTGATTCGCGTTTTGGTTGCAAGAAATCAGAAAATGTTTAGTTTATGTTAAGATACATATATTTTATAGAAAACTTGTTTAAACGATCCGGAACTACAAAGCTTTCCGACTGGATCACGCGATTTCATCGTCAAATTTTTTTGCGTCAGAACGGAATACCCTGCAGAAGCGAGCTGTCAAGGAGCGACAGAATGCTTGTCCGTTTTATCACCAAAATTTCCACAATGAATCAATAAGAACTCACCAAATTTACTGTGATATTTAGTACTCAATTTCTTTGAACACTAAGTCACTTCTATACTCTGTCACAGCTCGCTTTTAGTGGGAGTGCCAGTGGGGCGAGTTGATACGGTTGCATTATTAAAAGTGATTCGCTCCTAACTCTGTTAGGACCGGCGAAGGTGTGAGTAATTGAATTTAAAAACGGCACAGAGAAACAGCGCGGGCCCTTCTCGTGCGCACCGAGGTCCTTTGCCCAATCTTTGCACGAGTTCCTGGTACCGCGCAATTTCTTTCACTCGATCTTGCACTTCCGCTGCTGCACGCATCATATTTTAATGACTCGCCGCGTAATTTCTTGGGTATTAGATATAAAAAAGTTAGGAAGCTCCCTGGCGTTGACGTGATGTTATTAAGGAAGAATAATATGAGCACCAACGATTTCCCACGCGCGTGACTGCCGGTGATGGTTCCTTGAGAAAGTTGTGCTTGAGTTCATGGCACGTGGTTAGGAAGAGAGAGTGGAACTTTATTGAAGGGAAAAGGGAAAGGGGGGATCTTGGAGCTTCTATGGTTGGGTCCCTACGTCCAGGGCTCCACTGGCCTTAGCCGCCCGCCGGACTTGATCCAGGAGCGCGCGCTGCACTCCCGGGTCCGAGCTGGCGAGTTGTGCCTCCCACTGCTCCATACTAGGTATTAAAGGTTTGCCGAGAAAATTGGCGAAGTCGCTCGGCTTGCTATCGCATCCCCACGAGATGTGGTAGAGAGTCGGCCTACCGCCGCACCACGGACACACGGCCGGGTAAAGCGTTGGATGTATCGCGTGTACTTTCAATAGATGCGGAAATACGTCCGTCTGAATTTTTCGAAGGTCGGCGGCGTCTTCCCCATTAAGGGATCCGTGAGGCGTTCCACATTTTTGTCGCGTGAAGCGCTGGTGAGCCAGAATCTCCCTAGGTAGAATTGGTGCGGTCAACAAAAGAGAGGGATTCTCCAATCGGTTACAAAACGCGCGAGCTAGAGCGTCCGCCCTTTCGTTGCCTTCGAGCCCTGCGTGTCCCGGGCACCAGATCAACCGATGGGGGCGAGCGAGTTTGGGTCCTAGCAGCCTTAGTGCCATTGCCGGAAGGCGGCCTGTTAAAAGAGCCGACAGGCCTCCTGGGAGTCGGATAGAATAACTGATGGTTCTCCTTTACGCTCCTGAAAATTTACAGCTAAGGCTATGGCCGTTGTCTCCGCCTTTGTGGCCGAGGTCGTGCGCAAGGAGGCACTAGTCAGCAGTGTCATGTTCTTGTCGACGACAGTAATTACGTGTCTCTGCCAATCGTAACTGGCCGCAAGTGCGTAGTTAAGATGAAATCTTCGCAATGAAAAAAATCACCGCATCTCCACGAAGCGAATCATGACTAGTGGAAGAAGCTCTGGGTATCGTATGGATGAGTAACCGCATGTTACCCGTGTGTTGGCCCATATAATGCCAACAAAGAAAAACAAGTCCTTGAAATTGCCACTTATTTCCTTCATTCATAGCGAGGGTCTCGTTCTGGCAGCTTGATGCTTTGAGGTGGTGTGCGAAAGATTATTGGTCAGCTGCCAGGTCGTAATAAGATCACGTGCTACGTGACGCCAACAGACAAGAAAACAGTGTTCCACACTCGCCTTCATGGCTACTGTCAGCACTACTGACGCTCCCACGTTTAAGTGAACATATATACTCCATAAGTGGACGGGGGTATAGCTGCCGTGGTAGCTCAGTTGGTAGAGCATCGGGCGCGTTATTCGAAGGTCGCAGGTTCGGTCCCTGTCCACGGCAAGTAATCTTTTCGTCCACGTTTCTTTGTTCACATTTACGTTGCATTTACTACTAATAACATCCCTTATACTTTCCTTGGCATTATTAGTTCTCATTAATAAAGTGACATAAGTTGAGATAAAGAGTCGACGACAAAGCCAGGTCCTCAGGTCCATAATGTCTACGTTGAAGTCACCGACTAGTATAAAGGGTTTGTGCTTATAGGTGTTTGACATTGCTCCATCACAGTTATGATTGAAATTAGTGTTAAACCTCTTTTTGTCATATGCTTTGATTGATGGGTGCTTAATTGTCGGTGTTTTTATGGTGTGGTGGCCTTTTATTTTGTTGTGGTGCGCATAGTGGGTGCTTCCCTACTTTATGAAAATTATGGTGGGCATATAGTGGGTACCTTGAATACCTTGCGTGTGCTGTAGACGGAAGGTGGGCGTATAGTGGGTAGCCTGCATACCTTGAGGCACAACAGACAAGGCGCAATGGACAACGGACAAGCCTCGACTCTAAGGGGACTTCGCCCCTAGAACATGGTTGATCCCTCCGTCATAGGAATCGGTATAACACGAAAGTGAAACGTGGCCTTACAAAAGTAGTTGAATATTTTCTGTACAATGATATAAGAGAACTTGCACAATGTCTATCGGTGTTTGACAGTCATAGGACCGTTTAACTTGGGTGCACCCACGTTGACGCTTGGCGGTACATATGTATCCCGACGACTAACGTCCATGATGAATGATTCAACTAACCCTTGTGGTCATAGATGCTTGTGGTAGCTGTACGGTGGTAGCTGTACAGCCAGAACAACGTCACTGATTGGACCCGAACTTGGGCTAAGGTCGCCTACTCGCGGCATGTTAGAGTTATTGAACACAACTATCCGACCAGAGGGAAGCGCCACGCGCGTCCAGTCTTCCCCGTTGGGCGGCTGCAACTTTTGGCGGGGCTGGCGTGCAACGCTCTATACTCGCGGACAAATTTTCTTGCCACTGAAGGGAAAGCTACGGGGCCGGACCATCTGCACATGTAACCGTACGCGAAGTAGTCCGGCTTGATATGCATCTCGTACCGCTGTGGAAAGTGATGGCTGCGTGCAATCAGCTTTGTATATCGACGCAGCCACCGCTGCAGCGTTTGAGGCACTGGCAAAATGAGCGACTTCCTCACGCGTTCAAAAACGCGGAGTGACAACCTATAAAGTAAAACAAGCACAAATATATTGTTACGATGGGGTGTGTTTATTAACTAGCGAAGGGTAGCCACGCCGACACCGAGTTGCTTCCAAGACAGCCCACTTCGTTCTCCTCTTCCTTCGTCTCACCGTTGCCGCTTCACCGTAACAATTCCCCTTTCCCAGACGAAGCCCCCTGGGCGAGTATCACTTGTGCTAAGAGTCACGAGTATGACAGCGCTTTAGGCGGGCGACGTGAACAAGCTGCGTCTGCCTAGAACGGTAGCCGCGAGATACGAGACGAGCAATGGAATAGGTGACATCACTCAGGCGATCGATGATGACGAAAGGGCCGGTGTAATGAGCCAGAAACTTCTGGCACAGGCCGCGCTTGCGAAGAGGTGTCCAAAGCCATACTTTGTCCCCTTTTTTCGTACGACACATCCTTGTGTCGTGAATCGTAGGCGAGCTTGGAGCGGTCCTGGGACGCCAAGGTACGGAGCTGAGCTAGGCGACGTGCTTCCTCTGCGCGGCAGAGAGTCTGGGCAATAGAAGAGTCCGCATGAGCATGAAAAGGCAGAATGGTGTCAAGGAAGCAGCGGGGTGGCCTGACATAAAGAAGATAGAAGGGACTGTAGCCAGACGTTTCATGCTTTGCCGTGTTGTAGGCGTAGGTGATAAAGGGCAAGATGTCATCCCAATTTTTGTGCTTGGCGTCGACGTACATCGAAGGCATGTTGGTAAATGTTCTGTTAGTGCGCTCGACGAGACCGTTTGTCTGCGGGTATCCTCTACTCTACGGAGCGGCGCCCGAATCCTGCTGACTCCATTCCTTGATCTGGCTTGCATTTGCTTACGGGGGCTTTGTCCGTCTCTCCTTCCCCGCGTCCCACACCCCCCTCTCTCTGCTCTCCTACGCTCCCTCCTTTCTCTCCTCTAGGAATCCTCTACTCCACGGAGCAACGTCCGCGTCCCGTTGACTCCATTCCTTGATCTTGCTTGCATGTGCTTACGGGGGCGTTGTCCATCCCTCCTTCCCATGTCCCCCCAGCGCATGCACGTCCCCTCTCTCTCCTCTCCTCTAGGAATCATCTACTCTATGGAGCGGCGCGCACGACAGGTGGTGCGACAGCTGCATACCCCGCCGGGGACCCCACAGTAGTTCCGCGGTATGAAAATGACGGAGCGTGCGCCTCATTCTCTCTCCTGTGCAGCACCGCGATCAAGACGAAGAAGATAAGTTTCCTAGACAATTGTAGTTACAGTTCGACGTTACCACTACGGGGAAGCTCGCTCGACTTCGCTCCAACCCTGCAGTGAGCGAGGCGAAACGGTTGGGCTATGACATTGACACGACGTGGATATCCATTGAAACGCGCCACGTCACGTTGACGATCCACCGCAACAGCGGTGTCGCGTGCAAACGAGCACAATTCCCCCTAGTCCAGGCCAGCGCCATAACCGTTCACAAGTCCAAGGAAGGAACCCACTCTTCCATCGTATACGAATACTCGAAGACGCACCCACAGAAACTCGTCTACGTTGCCTTGGTGCACCAACATTCAGAACCTCTAAATGACTAACGCTGCCGATGACCATCGCTTCCACCGCAAGAACGACAACGTGGACAAGAACATTATCGACGAATTCAAACGCCTCGACAACCATCGTCTCCACATCGTCACTCAGCGTTACCTCCGCGCTTTCCGAGAAGACGTCGACCCCGAAACGGAGTTCACTATAGCACGGCTAAACAGCCTGTCCCTCAACGCGCACGCCAGAGATATCGAACGTGATCGCGTCCTAACCAAAGCAGACGTGCTCTGTCTCACAGAAACGTGGAACGACGCAAGACCGACGATCAACGGCTACGAAGCGATCGTGTGTACTGAAGAGGCAGAACGTCCTGCCGGTGGTGCCGCCATGTACGTGAAACCCCATCTCTACGCAAAAGCCCTAGATCTACAACCTGCCGGCCAAGGACACAACGGAGAGCACTCGGCCGTTAGACTCTACTTTGACAACAACAACAACATCGTAATCATTACAATGTATGTCGCCCCCAACATCTCCAGAGGGACCGTCGAATGGCACGGTACACACAGACATACAGACACGCGCCCTTCGTACGTGTAGGTGATGTCAATGGGTATATAACGGCGACGAACGATGGGCTGGTCCACCAAATGTTAGACATGTGTACTCGTTGCGATGCATTTCCTACGACCATAAATAAACTTCCCCATCTCCCGCTAAAGGGAACCATGTGTGGATGCGAAGCAGCGGGGAGATGGTTAGCTTGAGCGGGAGGAATGTCGCCGTTCTCGTTGCACGGCATCGGTCCGGGCGCTCATCGCGGCGCTGCACAGGAGAGAGAATCAAACACGCACGCGCTCCATCATTTTCATACCGCGGAACTACCATGGCGCCCCCCAGCGGAGTATGCAGCTGTCGCACCACTTGTCGTGCGCGCCGGAGAGGATAGGGGAAGGGGACGCGCATGCGCTGTGGGGGGATGTGGGACGCGGGGAACGCTCCGTAGAGTAGAGGATTCCTAGAGGAGAGAAAGGGGGTGAGCGTAGGAGAGGAGAGAGAGAGAGGGGGAGGGTACGCGCATGCGCTGTGGTGGTGTGGGACGCGGGAAGAAGGGACGGACTAAGCCCCCTCCAACCACATGCAAGCAAGATCCAGGAATGGGATCAACCTGGGCGACAGGCACCACCTGCCTAGCCCTTTCAGGGTCGAATTTTTTCGTGAAATGCGTGCCAGAAATGTGTAATTTTTTTTTATTGTTGAAATAAATTATTCAGACCATTCTATTTAAGAAAAAAATTGTCTAAAATTTTTTTTCGTGACCGTAAAGTGACAAAAAAATCATTTTGTGTTGTTACATACACATGGTTTATTCATAGTAACATCAAGCAAAATCCTAAACAAAAACACTTTTACGATGTCTTATAAATAAAACTTCTGCATTATAATAAACACAACTCACAGACATACAAAAATAAGCGCACCAGAGTACTTTTCCGGTAAAAAAAATGTTTTTCCTCTAAAACTAAACATTGGAGAATTGTCACCTTTGATCCCATCCGGATCGTCTCACCGCGCACGCTTTCAAGATGTCGCTCCTTCATCATTATCCGAGTCTGAACTCGTAAGTAAATCCTCGCCTGATGAACTGACATCCAATGAATCAGAGCCGGCACCTGGGGAATAGTCGACATCGGAAGAATCGCCGCTCGACTCCCTTGCACCATAGCAACAGGCGCGAGCTTCCGCAGCGTAGGCGAACTGCGTGAGTGAGCGTACAGAAGAAAACTGTGCGGTTGTGCGCCCGTCCGCAAAGCAAAACGAGGGAAAAAGCTATAATGATCCTTCGTCTTATCGCAAACGAGACGGAGTTAGTTTTTCCGAGTTCCCTAAACAGGAAACTCAACCACGGCGGCAAGGTTTGTGTAATTTAGCTCCTCCCGAAACAGATGTAATCGCGCCTCGAGGAGCAATAAACGAGAGTCACAAGCGGTCACCCTTTGAGAGATTAAAAATCAGACAGCCATCAGCTTTGCGGGCGCGAGAAGCGATAACCAACCGAAGAACGAAACCGAAACCAGCCGCACGGCATGCGCGCGTTCAGGTGTGCAAGCGAAAGCCGCCGCGCCGCTTTGGAAAGCAAAAAAAGCAACCGAGAGACATCAGCGCGTGAAAAAAAATTCCACGTGTTCCGAAGTGTGGCAGCACATGTCAAGCAAGATAAGTGATCGAAAAAGGCGCGCGTTTTAAACCAGCCGCGCCGCGGGCGCGCTCGAAGGCGTAAGCGACTACCGGCGCGCCACGTTGCGAAGCATAAAAAAAGCAACAACGAAGAGACATCGGCGCATGAAATAAATTTCACAGTTTCCCGAAGCATGGCAGCACATGTCAAGCAAGAAAAATGATGGAAAGAGGCGCGCGTTTTAAACCAGCCTAACCGCGAACGCGTTCGAGTGCGCAAGTGGTTGCCGGATCGCCGCTTTGCGAAGCAAAACAAAATAACAACAGAAAAACATCGGCGCATGAAAAAAATTCCACGTGTTCCTGAAGTGTGGCAGCACACGCCAAGAGAGAAGAAATGATCGAAGAAAGCGCGCGTTTTAAAGATAAAGGCCGTGCCGTACATGTACGGTGAAAACCATTTGGGCACTGTTAGGTGCTGCCGTACATGTACGGCGAAAACCATCAAAGGGCTAGCCATTGCTTTGTGGTATCGGCCATGACTCTGATGACTGTGGCAGTGGTTGACGGCCTTCATATTACTACGTTCTGGTTCGCATAATGGGCGCTTCCCTACTTCATGAAAGTGGCCGGACGCGGGACGCCGGACGCCGGAGGTGCGCGGGAGGGACGGACATAGCCCCGAGCATAAGATGCTTCGCATCTAAAAAGGCCAAGAAGAAAAAGCCGGCAGATCCCACGCACTGTGGGAGTCGATGTAATGCGAAGCAGCCAGGAAGGAGCAAATCATGCTTTGCATAATTTGCATGTCATGTTTTGCATGTTAGGACCTGTCATTTATGTTCGTCATACAGTCACGTCGCGCAATACCAATTTTGGTGTATATCAAGCTAGCGAACTGTACGCAAGCGCACCATGAGCGTGGCATGTAAATGGCGTTGTAGATGACATGCACGCCAAGATTTTCATGTTAGCACCTGCCACTTATGTTCGTTATACATTCATGAAACTCAATACCAAATTTGGTGTATATCAAGCTAACGAAACCGCCGCGAGCGCGCCATGAGCGTGGAATGCAAGTCATGTCGCTCATGACATGTCATGATTTCCATATTACCACGTGTCATTTATGTTCTTCATACAGTTATGCCACTCAATACCAAATTTGGTGTATATTAAGCTAACGAAACGGCCGGGAGCGCACCATGAGCGTAGAATGCAAGTCATGTCCCTCATGACATGTCATGATTTCCCTATTACCACTTGTCATTTATGTTCGTCATACAGTCACGTGAATCAATACCAAGTTTGGTGTATATCAAGCTAACGAAACGACCGCAAGCGCGCCATGAGCGTGGAATGCAAGTCATGTCGCTCATGACATGTCATGATTTCTATATTACCACTTGTCATTTATGTTCGTCATACAGTCATGTCACTCAATACCAAATTTGGTGTAGCTCAAGCTAACGAAACGGCCGCGAGCGCGCCATGAGCGTGGCATGCAAGCCATGTCGCTCATGACATGTCATGATTTCCATATTAAAACGTGTCATTATAGTTCGTCATACAGTCATGTCACTCAATACCAAATTTGGTGTATATCAAGCTAACGAAACGGCCGCGAGCGCGCCATGAGCGTGGAATGCAAGTCATGTCGCTCATGACATGTCATGATTTCCATGTTACCACGTATCATTTATGTTCGTCATACAGTCATGTCACTCAATACCAAATTTGGTGTATATCAAGCGAACAAAACGGCCGCGAGCGCGCCATGAGCGTGGAATGCAAGTCATGTTGCTCATGACATGTCATGATTTCCATATTACCACGTGTCATTTATGTTCGTAATACGGTCACGTCACTCAATACCAAGTTTGGTGTATATCAAGCTAACGAAACGGCCGCGAGCGCTTCATGAGCGTGGCATGTAAATCTAATCATGTTGTTCATGACATGCACGTCATTATTTGCATATTACCACCTGTCATTTATGTTCGTCATACAGTCCCGTCAATCAATCCCAAATTTGGTGTATATCAAGCTAACGAAACGGCCGCGAACGCGCCATGACCGTGGCATGTAAATCATACTTTTCATGAAAAGTTAGACATGATTTTCATATGACCAGCCGTTTATGTTCTTCATACGGTCATGTTATCACATACCAAATTTGGTAGAAATCCCCATTAACGATAGGGCCAGGAGAGCACAAAGTCGTAGGCGGCTGGATAGATAGATAGATAGATAGATAGATAGATAGATAGATAGATAGATAGATAGATAGATAGATAGATAGATAGATAGATAGATAGATAGATAGATAGATAGATAGATAGATAGATAGATAGATAGATAGATAGATACGCTCAAAGTCGCCGAAGTTCGCTAAGAAATGCTTCGCATTTAACAACATCTGTGCGGCGGGCCAGCGAGGTGGTAGATAGGCATAACCTATCTGCCCCGTCGTGGGACTAAGCCGAGTGCACAAAATTGTCACGTCCTGCTGGACCTAATACAAGTTTTAAAGACGATAGTCTTTCTTGGGATGCTTAAACGGAGAAATTTTGGTCTGTCTGTCTGTTTCTCTGTTTGTCGGCACGTCACACTAGAGATTGGTCGCTCAGGAGCGAGCCGGATCTTTTGAGCGGCTGTTTTAAAAGAACAAGTGATCCGCGGATCAGTAAAAGTGAGCGGCGGTTCTTCGGGGAGATGGCTCACTGAGCCAACTGAACCAAGTGACCCGTGGTTCTCTCTCGTTCACTGAGCCGGTGGCTCCCTCTCGCTCAGTAAGCGGCGGCTCTCTCTCGATCAGTGAGCGGTTGGTTCTCTTTCGCTCCCGGAGCGTCAGTTCTCTCTCACTCAGTAAGCGGCGGGTCTCTTTCGCTCTCTGAGCGTCGGTTCGCTCTCGCTCAATGGTTCTCTTCTCGCTCAGTGAGTCGTGATCCGTGTTGAACGAACGCCACCAGGCGTTGTTGGTTGAACCGCTCCGTTTCGCGTTCCGTTGGCCGCTGCGGGCGAACTCGCTTCTCGCTCGCTGTGTGTGGTGCGCGTGGCCGTTCATCGTGAGCTGGTGCAAATCGTCGAAGACGAACAGATGAACGTAGTTTACGTCATGGTTTTCATTAGTTTACCGTAAAATCCCGAGCAAGCACCCCGCCCCCCAATACGGCAAGGGTAATCTGACAAGATTCGGAGGGTGTGGGGTCCTTGCTCGGTCATGGATTAAAACTCAATATGGCGGTGGAAGAGCCGCTAAAATTGAACGCACACTCGTGCTCTAATGCAATGCTTTATAAAATACGCATGCATTCACTGTTTTCATTTGCCCTTGTAGGGCGAATAACAACAATGAATGAAACAGTGAAAATGTTGGGAGGGGAGAAGGGGACGCATATTTGCAATCTCCTGAAGAAGGGAGGGTGGCGCTTGCTCGGGATTTCGCGGCGGTCATGAAAATGTCACCCATATAATCCAGTCCAGTGCTTTTGTGAGCGTGCATTATTAGCACGTCAATAAAACGATTACTGTCTTGTGCTGAAACAGGATTTCATTTTATTTCGTCCTGGTGCATGATACATTATCATGACATGATACTATGTTGAGTTTTGGTCTGTTTGAATAGGCCGCACAAATACTTTTCGACGTCTTTGTTTCAATGGGTAAAGTGACGTCTTCGAGAAAGGCGTCCACTCACAGTTACACACGATAAAATTAAGTGCTTGATTCGTGGACACAAGACAGCGATCGAAGCACGCGAGTGCTGCTCTCCGGATAGTTATTTTGCTTGAAAGCAGATCCCGCATCCACTCTTCAAAGGACTCAGAATTTCGCAACTTTTTTTTTTCAACAGGCAACGCGAACCAACTACTCCAAGCTTCTATCCTAGCAAGTGTTCACCCTAGTAAATAAAGCCCCAGCAAGGTGCTTTACTTTTGCTTGTGTGCCAAAGGTATCACTATGCCTCCAAAGGCAATATTTTAGCCCAACAACACGAGCTTTTATACGACAAGTGTCCCAGAATTTTTATTAGCATATTAAGAGTGGTTAAGCTATAGACATTTTTGTCACGAACGAGCGCTCAACGAAGCGCGCGTCGCTGATTTCAAACGGCGGCATGAAAGCCAGGCGCCGGTATGTCGCGACATGGTCGCGACGTGGTCGCGACTGATCGCGCGCAACGAAAAAAGAAGCATCAAAACAGGCCGCGCGCGCCCCTTCTCTCCCCCCTCTAAACGGCTGTCGCTACGCGGCTACGCCAACAAGCGCTCTCGGATCAAACTCCGAGCGATGTCTAGAACCATCTGAAGGAAAGGATGACACAACGCCGAATAACGCCTCGACTATCGGAATCGCCGAGAAAAATCTCCCTGCTTCCTTAGCTTTGGCTGTGCTACGCGCCGAGGAGAAACCTGGAAGTGTCACGAATCCAGTGGCGAACGGATATAAGCAAGCCGCGACGGCGTGTCAAGCAGTGAGTGCGGGTGTGAGTGAACGATGGTGACGCCTAAGCTTTGTTCAAGTGCGGTCAGTGTTCTGGAACAATCGAGTGATGACGCCGTGGGAGCTGCGGAAGTTTTGAAGAGTGTTTCCTACGGAAAAGAAACATCGGGGTCCGTCGACGCAAGGGAACGACCATCAGCGCTGGAATTTGGGTGAGTGTTGAGAGAAACATTCGAGATACGATCCAAGAATTGTGGACTGGATACGGCTGGTGACTATTCAACACCTTAAGCGTTCTTGTATAGTTGTAATGCATATATGAGACTGCATTTTCAGCGCGAGTTGCTTATTCCCGTTGATTTAAACACCATACTAGTTAGATTGAGAGTTCTATTGTGATTAATTCCTGCCGAGTGTGCATGATTTTGTTATGTTTGTACAGCCCTAACTGATCGAGAATATATTTTGTTGTGTTTTCAAATCTCGGCTCTGACTCGGTCTTTGGACCACAACCGGAGTTCGCTGGCGCACTAAAGGGACAAACTATAGAAAGTATCAAAAAGCGACCAGCGCAGGCACCGTTTCATTCAAGCTCCAAATTCCAGGAAGGGACTCTTGCTTCCTCTCCCTTCTAATTTCCCTTTCCTCCGTTGATTTAAGTGAACCGGTGAGCCGTTCAACTGATCCGGTTCACTTAAGTGAGCTGAACCGTACGGAACCGCTCACCGAAGTGAACCGCTTTGCCCATCTCTACGTCACACGATTCAGCCACCCGGCCAAAGTTTAACTGCATGCCTAAAGGCCACCAAACTTTAACAACTGGTGTATGCGATCATACTTTCAGCGTGGTCGAATAAAAAATAAATATTACGCATATCTGAGGCACTACATCATTATCTAGGCATTATACAGTGTGTTCCTTTTATTACAAAATCTACAGATACGTAATTCTAAAGATCCTAGTGCTCAAAGAAGCGAGACGCAGTGCACAAAAAACCCCTTTGCCCATCGATTTCACTACGACGCCATGGTGCTGCCACCGGGCAGCATAAGCTGGGAGTTCTGAAGCCGATGTTTCCCGATAGCACGACAGATGGCGTCCATATCTCACGCAGCGCCTGCTCTGTTTTTCGATGGCGTCCATATCTCGCGCAGCACCGCCTATATATAATCAATGCCAGCCAGATGCGGCCAATTCAACGTATAGTAGGCGCTGCCTGAGGCAAGGCAAAACATAGGAGTACGGCCGGCACAAGACAATCGTCTTTCGACGACATTTGCAGCGAAGCACGCAGATAGCGGCCAATTTTTTTTTTTTTTCATTCATTCACTCATTAGGATGCAAGATTTCGTTCTACTGCAATGCTATCCATGGTAAAGTGAATGAATGAATGAATAAACTTTATTTTATGTCCGGTTTCTTCGGGCGAGGCGGGGGGAAGAGGGGATTGACCCCCTGTTCCGCCCCCCCCCCCCCCCTTCGATAATAAATAAATGATAAAGTGATAAATATTTTTTTTTTATTTATGCCAGGCCTTGAGAAGTTCCAGGGTTTTCTTGAGTTAGGTTGAAGTGGAGCACGCAGCCACACTTCTCACAGTGCTCAACAATGTGCTCTTTCGTCTCTTCCTGTCGTGCTATTTTCTTAATAACACGACTGCCAAAGTTACCAGGTAGAAGCAAGCGACATGCTTGCTTCGACCAGGCAGTTCCATATGTACACTCTAAGAAGAAAACTTTGAGGTAGCTTGCACTAGTGGCGCAAGGCTAAAGACACAGTGGAGCTGATCTGGGACAGAAGTTACCGCTGTCTGCATGTATTGCAAAGATGACAATTTAGTGCCATTTTTATTTCATTATTGCTAGATGTCCGAGACTGATCATTTGTTATGAAATCGCCATCGTGGTGCAAGTTATGTCCGATGAATCCGAGTGTCTTATAAGCGCTGCCAGTGATAGTGTGAACGTGCAAGTTCTATTGCCACATACGCTCCTTTCATGCTGTTTTATCTTACCAGGCCACTGAACGTCCAGATACTGCATCGCGCAAACCGCGCCAGAATGTCTGGGAACATTCCAGATTATCAGAGTATGATTTCTTAGGCTTGAGCGCTCAAACGCGAACAGCTGAGTTGATTCTGGAACAAACGTGGCCAGCAGCGATAACGCTCGAATATTTTTATTAGAGCTCTCATGTTGGTAGCGTCTCCGTCCAGAGCGGTTCAGATTCTAAGGAAATTCGAGAAAAGTGAAAATTCAGGAGCCACGTAGCCGTCGACTGCACCGCTGATGAAACGGAGAAGGCTCATTGGGCCCGAGTCGCTGTGCTTCTGGACTGCGCTCCGTCACTAGAGAAGGGCTTGGCATCATAGCCCACACCTCCACTAGATGTGCAACGCGCAGTTCAAAAACACACTTTAGTGTACTTCATTTTT